>JAKUCV010004378.1:0-31388 GCA_028386065.3 Turnera subulata
TCGCCTACTCAGTGAGCAATATAAATCTAATTATGTAGGTGTGCAAGGCAAGCTCGAAAGGAGAGTAGAGAAACAAGCACAAGTAAGCGAACACACAATAACCAGCATCAACATGCCAACAACATATAAGCAGACAATATGTTTTACATCTGTTTGTGTGTTAATTTAATTGTTATATTTATTATTCAGGGCCCCCTACTGTGTGCGTCGAGCTCGGTCCCGTCTCATGAGACAACCAGGGCGTAAGCCCAATATAACCAGGCATATAGCACAAATATAACCATAGAGAGAGAGAGAGAGAGAGAGAAAGAGGGAGGTAGAAAGGGAGAGGTAGAACCGATCATCACAGACCCATATGCTAAACCGCATATACCATGCTAACCCGCATGCAATCCTGAGGGGTATCACTTCCCGCTCGAACCAACCGGTCATTAGCACACAGTAGTATAACTTTTATTGTACATTATTCTTATTCAAAGTTAAGAGTTCATGTGTGCCAAAAAGGTCATGACTTATCAGGGTGGTGTGGATTATCCATTAAATCAACATCCGGGCTCCAACCCACAACACATCACACAGATCACCCAAAATCATTTCACATGTTATATCACATAACAGTTAAACAAATCATGCTCATTCAACAGCTTGTAATACACAGGCACACAATACAGATCATGGCATGTTAGCAAACAAGGCATGTAACCCAAACAAACCAAACTAACAAGCACATGCAAACAAACATAAAAAGACTTATAAAGTCACCTCAACGATGATTATCCTGTGGAGCTTTCCCCACGACAGATCCTCCAGCTCCTGAGGTATTACCCGTGCCTGAATACTGGCACACACAATAATTACAAAACAAATATAACAATCTGTGCATGCATGATACTTATATGCTCAACTGAGTGAAACCTGACCCAAACTACCCGGTTATGCAATTTCAGGGTCTAAGCCTAAAAGGATATATCTCCCCACCAAAACTCCAAAAAACAAAAATGGAACCCAAGGTTTACCAGGCTTAAGCCCATCTAAATCCCAAAATAATTTCTCGGGCCTAAAGCCCACTTCCACAAGTCCACAATAAATCCAAATATGAATTTGGGCTTGGAGCCCATTCCGTATAGTCCATATCGAGTTCCCGGGCCTAAAGCCCATCTCCTTAAATCCGAGACTATTCATTTATGTTATTGGGCCTTGAGCCCATATCCTACACTCCAGAATAACATACTTGTGCTAAAGTGTTAGGTTGTTAGTCCTGGGCCCGGTTTTCCTAAATGCCGTTCTAAGGTCATTCCCGAGCCCAAGAGTTAAACGACCTGCGATTCTATCTGTGTCGGTAAATTTCCGGCCACACACTCTCACACCCCCGCACACGGTTTACCACTAATCTCAATTATCATAATATGTACATTCATCCAATTAATCCCCATGAATTATGTACAAAAGGTAACCCGAGTCCGAAATCGGAAAATACCGTTTAAAATCGAGGAAAATTTTGTGATGGCTAAACAGCGACCCGAGCCTCGCCGAAAAATTCCCGAGCTCGCCGGATTCCGATCACCTTGCCGGAAAGTTGACAGCAACAACCACAACAATTCTACCACTGCCCAAAATAACCAAAATCAACAACAACCAACACAAAACGGAATTGAAAGGTAATAGGGAGGTTGCATCCTTACCCGGAAAACAACTCAAACCGCCCGGGATCCGTCCCCAGCCAACCCGAGCCCCAAAACATCCGTGGAACTCGCTGCCAGCACTAACCCTCTTCGAAATCGCAGCAACCCCGAGCCTGCAACCTTCCTGCCCGGAAAGGACCACCGGCAAAACTCGACACGGCCCACAGCCGACCCACGCAGACCACAACAACACCCACTGCACCATCCACCGCCAGCACCAGCGACCAACATCCACAAACCCGACACCGTCCAACCACCAACACAACACGACACACACACCAACCACCACAAAGAGACAATACAAGCTCGATTAAACCCAGAACCCTGTGAAAAAGAAATCAAAAGAGGAAGAGGGAAGGGGTCGGAGGCTTACTCGACCAAATCTAGTCTCGGTCCCCCCTGCAACCCGTGGTGGTGGCGGCGGCGACCTGAAGGGAAGGAAGGAGGGCTGCAGCGTGGAGAAAAGGGAGATGAGATGTTGATGATGACGAGAGAGGGAGAGAGAGAGAGAGAGAGAGAGTGAGTGAGGGTGAGGCGCCGTCGGTGTGGAGAAGAGAAGGAAGAAAGAAAAGGGAGGAGAAAAGAAAGAAAGGAAGAGAAGGGTTAGGGTTTTGACCCACCAGGCGAAAACGACGTCGTTTCGTTTTGGCTAGGCGCGGTCAACCCACCCTAGCTGGTCAACGTTTTTTTTTGTTTCTTAGCCAAAACGACGTAGTTTTAATTTGAACTACGGTAAACCCCGTTTCTTCCCGAAAGAGGTTCTCAAACCCGATGAATCTCGAGCACCCTTTAACACCCACCTAAAATTAACATTTCCAAGGCCATTAATTAATTTCAACAACCAAAAACCCAGAAATTCCTCAAGGGTAAAATTGGAATAAAAATTTTGAAAATTTCATAAATTAAATTATGAAAATCCGGGGCGTTACAGTGTAGAGTGATGTCGACTAGGCTAAAAGAAAGAAATAAAATTACAAACTTAATCTAAAGTGTGGTTCTATCAATGTCTAAAGCAATCTAGGAAATCGGGATTCACAGAATTACTTTCTAGGTTTATAATGTATGGAATCGATATCTACTGTAGATGTGTGATTGTCGGCAATTGTTTCTAATGTCTTAATCCTCAGCTCTCGCATGTTGAATCAAATATTCAGCAAAGATTACTACCTAGCTCTCGCATAGCCTAGCATCGATGCTAAACTCATTAAGCACAAAACAATCAATCAAGCCCTAGGAAACTATCAGCTCTCGCATATTTTGGCATCAACCAATCTATGTTCTTCTAGGTATCATCATATAAATCACGCAGCTCTCGCATGTTACAATCAATAAGAATCAATCCAAAGTAGATAATAAATTCGGCACACATAGATTGAACAATCAGCACAATCAATTGAATAAATATCAATCCATAGATAATAAAACCATAGAAGTAATTGGCTACATCCCTAATCCAAGATTAGAGAATTAGTTCCTCATAATAAAATAGAAATCAAACATATTATCACGAGAATTCATCAAGTAAAAAAATTAAACAGAAAAAAAATCGAAAAGAGAAAGAAATAGTGAAGTCGGGAAGTTGATTTGTGTTGGTGATGATGGCGTCGACTTGTGCTCTCCTGGTGTCTATTTCTGCTGCAATTGGATTGGTGGTTTTATGACTTTGAACCTTCAAATCTTGCTGGAAAAATGTTGAATTGTTGTGGGGGAATAACCTTTGAAATTGGATGAGGAATTCGACACCACATAGAGGATCCAAAAGAGTGAAAACCCTGTCCCAACTAGTGTGTGTGACCTAATAACTAACCAATTCGGCAGAACTACGCCCTCTGACTTCTGCCTCCTGAATATGTCGACCTAGAGGGCCTTTTATACTGTCTTTAGCTGCTTGAAGTTGGTGGGGCTCTCCTACTTTGAATGGAAATTGAATTCTTGACTTGCACTCCAAGTTGGACTTTTGCCTGTTTTCTGACCCGAAATTTTCACGACACTTAACTCCTAGAAAACATCCGAACTGGGCATTGGGATCTGCTAAAAAGTACTAGATAATTCTATCAGCTTTTTTTTTCATAAAAAGAACTCTTCAATTGCACTTCTGTATATCAAGATATCGCCAAATCTTGGGCCTGGGTAGGCATAGAAAAATCTGCATCCTAGGCTGGATTAAAATAATTACTGCTCCTTGTAGACTCGTCCAAAATTTATGAAATTTAATCCATACAAATCTCTGGAAGTCTATTTTTGTCTCCAATTGGTCTCACTTAATTTTTGTGCTTAGAACTCCCGAAATCATCAAAATAGTCGGCTATGCTCACTGCAGAAAGTTTCCTAAATTGGGCCTGGTTTCCAAACATGGCTAAAAAGTTTCCATTCTTCAATAAAAACGATGAATTCTTGATAAAAATAGTTAATCAGCAAAACTGAAGTACTAATTGATACAATGCCTGAAAAAACACAGTAATATAAAGATTGTACACATAATCGGCCAAGAATACATAGTAAAAGCCATTCAAAACCATCGTGAAAACACTAACATTTAGATGTTATCAAATCTCCTCAAACTTAAACTTTGCTTGTCCTCAAGCAAATAAAACAAAATAAACCAAATGAGGGTTTTGAAAATCTCCACCAAATCACACAATCAAAAAGATTTCTTATCAAGACTTCCAAGATAATCACCAAGAGCTTGTCAAAAACATTTAAGAACAAATGCCAAGAAAGAAAGAAAATCTCATGAGAAAGCATCCATGCAATAGTCAGACTTACCCGCACAAGCTTTCACACAAATTACTTAGCAAAAATCAATTGCCCATATGCATGCAAGAATGAATTGACGTCATGAAAATTTGAAAAACTAGTCCCATAGGAAAATTCCAGAATTTAACTCCACTATTATGAATAAACACTCTCAAAAAGATCAATATGACTTTACAAAGGGTTGTAATGGAGTTTTGGGTAAAGGTTGATAAAAGAAAAGGTATTTAGGGAATCAAAGTTCAAAAATTCACTCAAGAAAAGATTGTAATATGCATTATCAAGAAATTGAAAAGAATTCTCAAAGTGCAAGTCTTGAAATAACATCTATCATATGATCATCAAAAGAAATTCAACTTGTTTCAGGAACCATTGATTGTGCAATTTCATCTATTTTTTTTGAATTTTTCTGAATTGTTTTGAATCGACTTTGTCAATTTTTTTTTATTTTTTATGCGCTTGACATTCCATAACATACTTGAAACAATTGAAAGTGCACACATCTTCAATTCATAGATCTTCTTAGATGTAAAAGGATATGGTACAATTGCACTTATCATAGAAAAAGTCTTGATAAAAACATAGAACAAAAATCTCTTAAGGAATTTTGAAAAAATAGGGGTATGGATAATGAAAGAAAAGGATGGTAGCTATAAGGCTTCAAATGATAAAAGGTGGATAAATGTGGGTAAAAAAAAAAATAGCTACCATGATTTAGGCTCAAAGGGGTTAAACAAGGGATAATGATAAAGGGTAGGCTTTTTATTGGCTTGTTGGTTCAAACAAAGAATGCCTAAATCATCTCTTTTATTGAGCATCTATGAGAAAAATTCGTTTTGAAAAGTTCTGAAAACTTGTTCTAGGACATATATGTGACGTCAAATTTTTGGAAAATAATGCATAAGGTGTCGAAAAATGCTAGGCAAAGAATGCTAGAACTTGCATGAATTCATCATAACTAAGCATGAACACAAGATCAATCAAAAATCAAACTTCTTGCATCTAAAAGAAAAAAATTTCAAAAACTCAAAGTAACTCTCTTAGTTATCCATCAACAAAATCATCTTGATCACAAAATGGTGGGTTTGAAAACAATTTGAAAAATAAAAGAAAAATCCTTTTGGTTTTTTCAAAAATTTTATTTATTTTTTCGATTTTGTTGAATTTTTTTAAAAATAATTTTTGAAAAACAATTTGAAAAAAATTTTGAAAACAATTTGAAAATGAAGTTAAAAACGATTTTGAAAACAATTTTTTGAAAAAGGTAATGACTTTTGACGAAGTAATCTAGAATTAAAAATATGCATACACAATATATTAAAGTCAAAAACATGCTCTTTATTGATACTAAACAAACAAAAACAAAACAAATTGCAAAGAAATTTGTTCCCCTTCCTCAAACTTAAATCGAACAATGTCCTCATTGGCCAAGAAAGAAAAGAAACAAAGGATAAAAAGAAAGGCACATAAGAGAGGCACTCTCCTTAAACTTAGATCGAAACATGAATAGCACATAACAAAAGAGAATCCAAGTGAGAGAGAAAGTAAGATTCAACCATAAGACGGATTGAGAAATCGAAATTGCATTGCCACTAGGTATTCATGACACCAAAATTAAACACATTTGACATGAAATTTAAATTGCCACGAGGATGACTAGCATTTACTGCATCCTATAAAAGTAAAGACATAAAGCAATAAAAACACAACACATAGAATGATGATGCATGAAACTACTCGGCAAGTTTTTTCTCAATGTTCTCTAGCTTCTTCCTAAGTTGTGTGATGGTCTTCTCTTGGTCATTCAATTTGCTGCACATGACTCTCCCTAACTTATCAACAATGTCAACCAACTTATCCATTTGAGAGAGTAGTTCGCCGGTTGTCTTGTTGAGATTGGCGATGCCATCGACTTGATCTTCCCATCCCATGAGAAAGTCGAAGATGTTGGAGGAATCGGATTCCACGGATGATGTAGACGATGGTGGCTTCCGGTGGATCGGTTGTGTGCTAACACAAAAGCATTCCTCATAAACCTCTTCTTCATCACTAAAAGTACTTTCTAAATAGCAACTTATGATTATCTAGTCAAATAAATTAAAAGATGGTGTAGGGTGATGTCGACTAGGCTAAAAGAAAGAAATAAAATTATAAACTTAATCTAAAGTGTGGTTCTATCAATATCTAAAGCAATCTAGGAAATCAGAATTCACACAATTACTTTCTAGGTTTATTATGTATGGAATCGATATCTACTGTTGATGTGTGATTGTGGGCAATTGTTTCTAATGTCTTAATCCTCAGCTCTCGCATGTTGAATCAAATATTCAGCAAAGATTACTACCTAGCTCTCGCATAGCCTAGCATCAATGCTAAACTCATTAAGCACAAAACAATCAATCAAGCCCTAAGAAACTATAAGCTCTCGCATATTTTAGCATCAAAGAGCATAGCTGCTCAAAATTCATGGCACACACCACTCGCATCTATTATTCAAATTTGGTTGTTCCTTTCTTACATTGTTTCGTCCTTAGTCTCTAAGGACTTATCAACGAGGGGCATCTGTGAACACCCAAATTTGACCCATGTATTTTCTACTAAAATTAGATTTCGAACTTGCTGAAACTTAGGATTAATGAGATGATTTGGTCCTAGGTTAATGCATATTAAAAATTTAATTTAGTAGAATTAATATATTTTGGTAATTTAAACCTATATATATTCGAATTCTAGGATTAATGAGATGGTTTAATCTTAGGATAAAATATATATTAAGGTTTATTAAATTAAAATATGTTTTATTTCATTACTTGGCTTCCTGATTTAGTTTCAATCCAAGTATGATGAGAGGATTCATTTTTGGGTTAGGAATAAAATGAGAGGCCCAAATTAATGAAATAAGAATTCTCTAGAGTGTAATGAGCCCAATAGCACATTTCTTGCAGGTGAGTTTTAGCTCTGACTTTCGTGGAAAATCAGAATTAAATCATCTCTTGATTAGATTTTGTTTTTTTAGTATGATTTTGCTTAAAATGGCTGTTAATATTTAATAAATTAGTTATGGAATGATTTAGAGGAGTAATCATGAAGTAATGGAGTGATTCTGGGTTGATTTGGGGTTGATTACGCGGTAGGACCAAACCAGGGAGAAATTTGGGGAATTGGGGGCTGAAAAAATGGAAAGAACGCGTGAAACCGAAGGAGATGGGTGGCCATCTTGGGATGACCGCCAGGTCCTGGCGGACATGCGGGGATGACCGCCAGTTCCTGGCGGACATGGGGTCCCAGAAACTGATTTTTTGCCGATTTTCATTCCTAATTCGATTTTACACGGTTTTGGCCCAGATTTTCAGCCAAGATCTTCATCATTAAGAGGTCCACGCCCCTGCACTCACCCAGAACACTCTAAATAGGACACCCCATTCACATTTCAGAGGACACACAATTTTTCTTACATATACACCCATAAGCTTTGAGTGCTTGGAGAAACTCTACCTCTCCAAGTCTATAGAAACATTCTTAGGCAGAAACTCTGGAGAAATTTCGTGGGAGGCAGCAATAGTCGTCCAGCAAGGAATAGTCAAGAAGAGGATCAACCATTGAGCTTAGAAGTGGAAAGAAGGTGGGTCTAGAACTCAACCCATTGCAAGGAGCTAGAGGATGGCCACAAGAGGTAACACTAAATCTTCTTTTGATTAATCTTTGTTGATTATATGTTGATGCTTTTGATGATGTAAGTGGCCAATTTGTGCCATGTTTAGAACTACGTGGCTTTGACCCCGGTCACTCGGGTACGTAGGTAGTCTCAGTTTTACAACGGGATGCAAGCCAATTCTTCTTCTTCTCCCCTTCTCTTTATTTTCCACACATGCACACTTGCACAAGGCACACTTGTATTCTTCAATTGCACAAGGTCTCGACCCAACATGGATGGGTGCCTAACACCTTCCCATCCTTGACGAACCCCAGATCCCATGTCTTTGGTTCGCCATGACCATGTAGCCTAAATGAGTCATGTAAAGGTTTTTCCCAAGTTTTGCACTTAATAAAATTTGGGTGGTGACTCCAATGACATGGGATTGGCCCGAGGAAGAAGGTGAAAGGATTAGGTGTTGGGTATTCACAGGGAGCACTTGCATTCAAGGGGAAAGGGGAGAAAGGAGAGAGGAGAAAGGGAAGAGGAAAGAAAAAGGAAAAAATGGGATAAAGAGAGAATGAAAGAAAAGAGGGAGAATGTGAGATAGAGAAAAAAGAGGAGACGAGAAAAAGGGAGAAGAGAAAAGAGGAGAGACGAGGAGAAAGAAAATGAGAGAAAAGAGGAAAATTCAAGAGCGAAAAGAGAATCGAAGAAGAACAGGAGAGAGAGGGGACAAACATGTCATGGCACTCATGTATAGAAACTAAGGGCACCCCCATGCGTTGAGAAGACGACATACTTAAGCATGCTCATACATCAGTCACATGTAGAACACGAATTCCTTGATAAGGTAGATTTGGTTGAGGGATAAAGGGTCAACAAAGGTGACAACATCAGAAATTCGTCACTTGATGTAGACTTACATTCCCTAGGGGTGTTAGCTGAAGGGGCATGGCATGAAAAAATCTTGTAGATAATGGGAATTGTTGACAAGGGGCATGTCATGCCTTATTTCTCTGACTCGTCAGGTTGGCATCACGTAATAGGCACACATTTATTTGGAGAATAAACCTACATCATGACATTAGGGGCACGGCGGGCCCATTTATCTGGTTGTGACTAAGTAGGACACCTGTTTGGCAGTGGGTTGGGACACCTGAGATGATTGCAGGCTAAGGGCACACTAGAGCATGACTAGATGATGCTGGGGGCATCATGCCCCATCTTGAGAAAATCAAACCAGGGGCAGGATGTGCCCGCATTTAGGTAAGGGGCATGATAAACTCATTCTCCATTTGGTGTCGGGTTGGAACACCCAGGGGTAACCAATAAACCGGGGATGCACTAATGACCAATACTGATACCATAGGGGATACTGGGGGCATCTCCCCTATTTTTGGCTCGTATGTCTCAAGGGGCACGACACACCCCACCACCTCCAAACCTAGTTCATTGACATAAGGGGTATGGGATCCAGACAACTTGGTTGTGAGGTGGCACCTAACCTAAACCTGAGAAATGTGAGGAACCCGGAAGTGAGGCGAACTAGCCATGAGATAAGAAAAAACCATGAGGGCACCCAGTCAAGTAGGAACCCAGTCAGGAAAGCCAAAGACCTAGTCTTTACGAACCGAAGAGACGAGGGAGTCCAGCCCAAAAGCCAAAGACCCGGTCTTTGTACCCTACAAAAGAACAAGTAAACTAGTAAGATGAGACAAGAGAGAACCTTGAGAGAATCCGGACCTTGAGAAAATTAGGAGAGAACCTAAAGCTGGGACCCAACTCTCGCAGACTATGAGAGACATGAGAGAACCCAAGTAAGAGAGGAATGAAAGAAACCAGACATGAGGAACCCAAATGAGAAAAACCAGATATGAGACAGCCCAGACAAGAAGATCCAAACCAAAGCCGGGACGTGGCTTCCGCAAACCTTGAGAGATACGAACCAAAGCCGTGTGCCCGGTACACGCAAAATTGAGAGAAGAGGGAGAACAAACCCCGGGATGAGATGATTCCCAAACTAAAACTTTGAGCAGATAATTGACGGGATGAGATGATTCCCAAACCACGGAGTGGAACCTCCCCAATGAGAGATGTAGGGGCATGTGATGCCCAAGACATGGACAACACAGTCGCGAAGCGACATCTTAGATGATGATAGGGGCATGAGATGCCCAGAGAATAGATAACCAGGCCATAAGATGGAATTTCTGACGGAAGTCAGTGGCGAAGCCACTTCGGATGAGATGATTCCCAAATCGAAACCTAGTTGGCAATGATGGGACTATTCCTTGTCAAGAATCTGATAGATGAGATGATTCTATCACCTCGGGATGAGATGATTCCCGAGACCTGGGATGACATGATTCCCAAATTGAAGCCTAGTTGGCAAGTATGGGACTATTCCTTGTCATCAATCTGATAGATGAGACGATTCTATCACCTCGGGATGAGATGATTCTCGAGACTAGGGATGAGATGATTCCCTAATCGAAACCTAGTTGACAAGGATGAGACTATTCCTTGTAAACAACCCGATAGATGAGATAATTCTATCACCTCGGGATGAGATGATTCCCGAAACCTGGGATGAGATGATTCCCAAAATCGAAACCTATTTGACAAGGATGGGACTATTCCTTGTCAAAAACCCGATAGATGAGATGATTCTATTGCCTCGGGATGAGATGATTCCCGAGAGCTGGGTTGAGATGATTCCTAGAACAAAACCTAGTTGACAAGGATGGGACTATTCCTTGTCAACAACTCGATAGATAAGATGATTTTATTGCCTCGGGATGAGATGATTCTCGAAAACCTGTGATGAGATGGTTCCCAGGAACTGAGGGCCGATCCCTCAGAACTTCAGGATGAGATGATTCCTGAAGAGGAGCATGGGATGCTCTAACCCTTTGCACACACCATGCATCTATCCCTCAAATTTGGTTGTTCCTTTTCTTACGTTGTTTCGTCCTTAGTTTCTAAGGACTCATCAACGAGGGGCATATGTGAATACTCAAATTTGACCCATGAATGTTTCTGTAATTTAGATTTTCGGTAGGCTCAAACCATAAGATTAATGAGATGATTTAGTCTTTGGCTAAGGCACACTTGGAACTTATTTTGGTGGAATGCATATTTTACGAATTGGGAATTTACACGTTCGAACCTTAGGATTAATGAGATAATTTATTCTTAGGATAAAAATGTATTAAGCCGAGTTCAATAAAATACTGTCCCATTTTATTTACTTGGGCTTTCTTGTTTATTTTAGCCCAATCATAATGAGATTATTTATTTTTGGGTTAAGTATAAATGTGAGGGCCTAAGTTAACGAAATATGGACCTTCCAGAGTTGAGTAGCCCATAAACACATTACTTGCAGACCAATCTTAGCTTTGATTTTTGTGGAAAATCAGAGTTAAATCATCCCTTAATAGTAAATGTGTTTTTGGTATGATTTTGACATAAATTGGGGACTTAATGTGTAATCAATAAATTAGGAGATGATTGGGGGGAGTACTAATCAAGAAAAGAGCTGATTCTGAGTAGATTAGGGGTTAGTTACGCGGTGGAGTCAAATCAGGGAGGAATTAAGGGAAACCGAGAGCAAAAAAGGAAAGAACGGGGAAAATGTGGGGTGCCGGGCGGTCATGGAGGGATGACCGCCGGCCTTGGATTTCTTGTCACCCATGACCACCGGCCATGGCGGTCATCCATCCCATGACCGCCGGCCCTGGTGCCCAGATTGCCCAATTTTCCCCAATTTTTGCCCCCGATTTGATTCTACGCAATTTTGGACCAGAATTTCGGGCATAATCTTCACCATTAAGCAGGTCCACGCCCCTAGACTCCCCGGAACACTAGGTAGAAACTCTCCTATAGGTAGAAACTCTATTTCTCCAAGCCTAGTAACACTCCTATAGGTAGAAACTCTGGAGAAATTTTGTGGGAAAGCATCAAGGAAGAAGTCAACAAGATGTGATTAAGAGGTGATCAAGAGGAGGGGGCAATCAAAGGCATTCTAGGCATCAAGAAGGTGGGCAATCTGAGTAGAAGGACATGATGCAAGCAGTCTCAGAAAACAATCCATATCTCGAGTTCTAGAGGTCGGATTACTGTGATCTTCAACTCTTTGGAAAGCTAAGAGAGAGTGCTACGACTTTGCTGTTGAGACCAGAAGCTGAATCAGCCATTGGCATTGTCCAAAATCCAGTAGAAGACGACTCATAGTTTCTGTCCAGCAACCGAGCTAAGTGTTCTAACCATTTGTTATCGTGCACTTTATTGATTGCTTCTTGTTGATTATTTGATGATGCTCGTGATGATTATGTGATTGCTGTGATTCCATGTCAAGAACTACGTGGGCTTTGAACCCGGTCGCCGGGGTACGTAGGTGGTCTCTAGTGGTGGAGACTCAAGCCCAAATATCTTATTTTGCCTTTTTGTTCCGCGCCTTCTTCTCCTTCCCCTGCAATTCAATTCTGTTATTTTTATGTGATATATGTCCACACTTGCACACTTGCACAGGGCACATATGTATTTCACAATTGCACAATGTCTCGACCCAACGCGGATGGGTACCTAATACCTTCCCATCCGTGACGAACCCTCGATCCCATATCTTTGGTTAGCCATGACCGTGTAGCCTAAAGGAGTCTGATGAAGGTTTTTCCCAAATTTTGCCTTAAATAAAATTGGGGTGGCGACTCCAATGATATGGGATTAACCCGAGGAAGAAGGTGAAGGAAAAGGTGAATAGGCCCAAGTGATTTTGGGTCGGGTATTCATAGTACCTATTTTATGTCATAGTTCTAGCGCCATAAATTTAACAAAGAACCCTATCCAACACTCAGGAACAAAACACATAGAAATAAGGCACCATTTTATTAGGGATCATGTGCTTAAGAAAGATATAACACTTGATTTAGTCACAACTGAGAGGCAGCTTGCAGATATATTTACAAAACTCTTCATGGAAGAACAATTTGCAAAAATTGCGTTGGAACTTGGTATGTGTAACGCCCCTTAAATTCAAGGACCTCCAGGTATGTTTTTCTGACTATTAGAGAATCTAACATGCATTCAAAATACATAGATCACTTTGGAAAATCTTAGCTACGATGAAGACTAAAAAGATGGCCTATAAGTCTATATGATGTGGATTAATGGTCAGATTGGGAATCTGGACGCTTTGGTATCTTCAACACCACTCTGGCAACTAGACCTAAGGAGCTAGAAATTGGGTGAAACAGTCATTTGACAGGCATGCTTCTGACTGGACAAAAGTGGGCATAAATTACGGGAACAATAATCTTGGGCGCTGGAATTTTTGGTCTGCTAACATATCCGTTACTTACTGAAACAAACAAAAGGGAATCGTAGGGGTAATTAACCTCCTTTTAATCGTTGGATATTAAATTGAGTCATGAACCACTACTTATACCCTTTCCTTATCTATACATCCTCAGTACCTACATCTTTGCCATAATTCCTACATTCACTCTTTTTGACTTAATACATTAGTTACCAACTATGGGAAGAACCAAATCAATTCCAAATCCCACATCTGAGTTACCTATTCTTCCATCTCCAGCACAAGCCACCTAAAAAATATCTACCACCCGAACCACTAGACAATCAAAATTTTCTCCATCAACCCCCTCGGACAGACCTCAAAATACCCTACCTAAACCTCCCAAGAAATGAAAACAATCTTCTCCAAAGATGACTTTTACTCCTTCAAATCCACCTGAACAAATTTCTGACCAAGAAGCAACAAAGACAATTGAAAACTTGGTTGCTGCAACCGATCAGCTCATGCTTCAATATTGAATTCCTCCATGCATCACATATCCTGACGAGCAAACGAGACTGTTGGCCATGAAACGAAAAGCAATGATTAATCACTTTATGAAGGAACTCGAGCTGGAAAAACAAAATCAGCCCGTTGAACCTCAACAACCCACTCTGCCGCAAAATCAACCTCCATCAACTGTTTCAAACCTCTTTTTGTTCCTAATGATCCCACTCCTCAAGCTCAACCTGAAAATCCTAAAAACTCTTCAGAGAAAACCCTCTCTGAGATGAAACTCCTCTCGCTCAAAAGTACTCGTACAAGAGAGCTAAAACCACCTCTATTCTACAAAAGAAGACCTCTACCCCTGAGAAATTTATGGCATCTACTATGCGAAAACGGACTCTTCACGACAGCACCAGGACACAAAGATTGAGGGCACCTGTGTCACGAAAAGGGAAAGAGAAAGTGGTTCATGGGGTTCCTGAATCGAATGACGAGGATGGAGATGATGATGATACCTTCATCCCAGAAATCACTCATGTTGATGCATCTGGAGAAATCCCACTGCGAATGTGGAATCTGACATAGCTGAAGCCTCTGTCAAGCATGTAAACAAATCTGTGAAGGTTTCTAGATCTAGAAAAATAGCAAAGAAAGTGGCTGAGGATGTTAAGCATGCAACAGGCATAGTTGGATGCATTTTTAAGTTCTTGAAACCTTACACTATCCACTTTTACGATCTGTCTGGGTCAGGGGTTGAGGAGATTCTGGAACGTGCTCAACTCACCACAATCTCCACTATTCAGGTACAAGCTTATGAATGCCTTGTCTTAAATTTTCACTTGAATATGATACCCAAGCATGATGATAGTGGACATACAATTGGCATTAATAGTACTATCTTTGGTCAGTCTATCTTTGTGGATGCCAAATTGATCAGGACATTACTGAAATTGAAGAAATGGTCTGTTCGGCACTATAATACCGCATCTGGCAATCCTGTTACTATTCCAAATACTCCAAGTGTGTTTGAACAGAGAAAAATGTTGCTTGGGTAGTCAAACAGAAACAGTGAATATCAGGACTTATCTGCTGAGCATTGAATTCTCCTCTACTTCATCACCCAGGTCTTGACTTCACGCCATGGACATCAACTACTCAAGACCTATGGCATGTGGCTTTTGGGGTGTTTGTTGATAGACAGTCCAGTGGATGACAACTTCACTATCTTCAATCATCTCATGCATACCTTTGCGCGTCCTTACGGGAATCTAATCACTTTAATTGCTCAGCACTTTGGAGTGATTCCCACAAACTTGCATCGCCCCATTCTTGCTGATACAATTTGCACAGGGACACTTACAAAGATGATAATTAAGAGGAATAAGGTCGGTGTCTTCTATGTTGCCCATCTGAGCACTTCAAAGGACGCTCGCATTAGGGCTCTTACTGAAGCGATGAAGGATGTGAAAGAGGAGTTGCTTGATCTTAAGAGCATGATGAGCAAGCTCATAGAAATGGATAAAGTGCAATTGGACTTATTGATTGTTGAGTTTGGACGGTCCACTGATCATGCTGAGTCCTATGATTCCTCATCTGGCCAGAAATCTGCTAGTGTCTGACTTCTTCATAGCCATCTAAATCTGATGCTCACTTAGGTTCATGCATGTTTTATTTCTGTTTTGTTAGTTCTTAACTTTACTGTCAGTTTTGGCATCTTAAATGCCAATATGTTGAACTGTTGCTATTGTTTGATCCTTGCTATTTGTTGTCTTATGTGTTTGCTCTACCCTTGTTATGTTTTTGGTGATGCCAAATGGGGGAGACTTTGCGGGAACATGTGGATCTGTGTTTCGACATGTTCATTTTCTTTTAATATAATGTGGCTTCCAAAATATGTGTCTTAATTTTTCAACTCCTTATGCTCTATTCTTTTGAAGAATGAACAAATTGGAAAAATCTTTTATTTAGGGGGAGCATATGTTGCAGGGGAGTCTAAAACACATCTCCACATTCAGATAAGGTTTCTCATCATAAAAAAAGGAAGAGAATGTGAATCTAATAATGATTAATAAAATGTTTAGGTCTAATTAATTGTCTTTATCAACATAATACTCACACTAAATTGATATAATGCTCATGTTGTTATAATAAGCTTTTAAGTACAATTAATTATACAAATGAGTGTTGCATTATATTTAACGTTAGATGCTTTAACTAAGTTTTGATTATGACAAACCTATGTATATTATCCTTTGTGTCTAACAATGACTTTCAGCTTGCCTATGTAATGTGTAACCCGTGATCAATCTCTTGGAAGATGGAGTTAATGGGATTGAAGTTAGTGTTAGTGAGGCATGAAGGGTCGCTTTCATAAAAAAGCTCTCATGCCACTTTTGATTGTTTAATCTTTATGCCTATTAGTCAAACAACCTAGGACACTACACTTCTGGACACTGAACTGATGATTAAAGGTACCTTAAACGGGTCAAAAATCAGAAGATTCAAAATCTAAGGTCCAACCAAGGACTATGCTAAACAATGACAAAAAGTTGTTGAATGAATTGTCTCGGGCCAGAGCGTGAAATCGACAACAGGTAATATAAACGTTGACAATCTGGCGTCTTGAAAGACAAACCAGCTGTATGGAAAGAGACATGCAACGGATCAAATTTGAAGAGACATCATCTATCTTTCCTCTATAAAATGAAAGGTTGATTCAAGGAAAGACTCAGAGCTGCTATACAGAGATTCTGAATTCAAGCAAAAAGCTAGTTGCACCTTGCAGTTCTCAAGTCAAGCAAAAGAGTAAGAAAAGCTTTTCTTTGTGCAAATACCTTGTAAACAAATTTTTTGAAAAGCAAACTGATTGTGCTTAGTGATAGTTCCAGTTTCATATCCTATTCTGAGTGGCTGTGTAAAAGCAAAGCTTGTGTGAGCTTTGTGGTGAGTGTTTAGGGTTCAAGTTAAGCCTAAAGAAAAACTTATATTAAGAATTTTTGGTTGAACCCGTGAAAAGCCATCATAGTGAGAGTTAGAAATCCCAAGGGAGGATCCTTGAGTAGTGGAGGTAGTCCTGTATAGCGAACCACTATAAATCGTGTGTCCAATTGATGCACATGAAATATGCATAGTTTTGGGCATGATTTTAGATATATTTTTCTCTCGATTTATCATGACTATATGCCTTACTTTGCATTATTCATCATATTCCCTTAAATCCCAACCCTTACTATATGATTAGTGATTCCAGGCGCATTTTGAAGAATTTTGGAGATTTTATTGGAGAATTCGATGAAACAGCCTCTCGCACAGCATGAGCCTTTTTTACAGCCTGTTGTTCATTACAAAATTAGTGAAAAGCCACGAATCCCCCTCCAATCACAAGTTATCCACTGGATTTCACCACCTTTGCCTTGATCCGCGAAGCCATCACGCCACTTCATCAATCCCAAAAAGAGCTAAATTCAATTGCACAGAAAAATGGGAAGAGATCGCACACAGCCTCAGGCACAGGCTCAGCTTGTGGAATCTGCAGATGACCAAAACGCGAAGAAAAGAATATTAAACTCAGCCACTTGCAGAGCTTCACCACTTGCAACCCCTTCAACTCTACAATCATGACCTGAGCGACTCAAAAGACTCTAAGTATGGGACAGAGGGGACAATCATCACACCCGAAGAACTTAACAACTAAAGAACTATTATCCTCCCCCCTAAGTCTTCTAAAATCTGCAGATTTGCAGATTTCACCCATTCGGCACACCTCCCAAGCTGCCTTACGTCGAGGAGCAAGATGGGCAACTGAAAGCTCAACTTGCCCAACTGCCATACCTTCCAGCACTTGGGAGAGAAGAGAAGAGAGGAATCTGCACCATAAATGAGAAGGAGAAAGGAAGAACACCGATCAAACTGGACCCCTCGATGAATACCCATAACCTGCAGAACTTTAGAATAAAGGGTTCAAGGGGAAAACACAATTCTACAGCCTTTTTTGGGTAGAAATCGTGTTGTCCCTAACCTCCAGCTTGGTTCTAAACATTATACTACCCATAATTTTTTTTGATTTTGTAACCTTGATTATGAACTAAACAACCCCTCTTAGGTTGAAGGGGTGAAGCATGTCTCTGTTCTTAGTGCAATAAATTGCTCTTCCTATGTTCTTAACCGTTTTTCTTGTTTGGTTGTTGCAAACTTGCTCCATGTTTGAGTCTTGATCAAACCCATACATGAATATAGGTAGCTAGGTGAAGGACCGAATGGAGAAACCATAGTTGCTGGAACAACAACAACCAACCCTTAGCTCTTAGTTTCGAAAGAAATTAGGAACTAATTGAGGAATTAGCCTCAGCACCAATTCTTATTCCCCTTAGTTTGACCGATGCGAAAGCATTAGGATGAGTGAGAACTTTGGGAGGAACTTGTGAGTGAAAACAAATGGATTCAATATAGGTTGAGAGTTCCTACAAGAACAAATCTGTGCAATTGACCTTGTATTCTCGACAGGCTCAGCCACAGGCTCAGCACTGTCTCAGCCTATTACGACGCAGTCAAGAAAGAATGACACCATTTTTTTAATCTAATTCTAGATTAATTATTGAGTAGTCTATTTTAATCTAGTGGCAGCTTGGTGAAGGACCGAAAGGAGAAGCCAAGTGTGCCAGACCAGCAACAGTCAGCCTTCCCTCCCTAGCCGTTAGAAAGTAGATAGGGAGAGACTGTGGATAATTAGCACTAACACCAAACATCGTCCCTAAGTGGACGTCTACTCTAGTGACAGGGGGTAGATGGAAGCTTAGGGAACTATCAATAAGAATGAAAGCCGTTGGTAGTAAATTAGGTTGGGAGCCCCTTCAAGACTTCTTATTAAACACAGGGCGTCACACAAGCCTAGTCTGTGAAGAAGCTGTTGAGCAATTTAGAGCATAAAGGCAAGACATGTGAATCCCTGGATGCCTAAGATTTCACCAAAACCTGATTTTCACTTACTTTAACGTTACTATTACTTTTTATTCTCTTGCTTAGTTTAATTTTGATTTGCACTCGCCCCATAATCCATTTTTGTTTAATTGTCTCAAGCCTAATTCGTCTAAGGTAAGGAGTAACAGACTCATCCCAGTCCCTGTGGATACGACCTTGATAGAGTACTACAACTACCTTGTGCACTTGCATGACTCACAGCACCCATCAAGTTTTTGGCGCCGTTGTCGGGGACTAATGCTTGGTTCTTTTGCTTTTTATTTGATTTATTAGGGTTTTTTTATTTTACCCCTTTTCTTTTTCCAAAGTTCGAAGTTTTCAGGTGGTGCATGCCCCAGACCAAGAGCAAGCAACCAGCTCTAATCTTCTACCAGGAGATCGAAAAGACAACCCGTCAGATTCGCAAGTAGAACAAACAAAAGCAACAGAACATGGCGGACAGACCCAACGAAGGAGCGCAACAGGGCATTGAATAGGCTCAGCCTGTTCGACCCTACATTCCCATGTCCCAGCTCCTACAACCACCAACCACCATCATCCACAACAGTATAGCCATTCCAGATGTAGATGCCCCATATGAGATCAGAACCAACTTGCTGAGCATGGTGGAGAGGCGCACCTTTGGAGGCACCCACTCTGAAAATCCAAACTTGCACTTGCAAAACTTCCTGCGAGTGTGCAGTACAGTGAATATAGCAGGGATGACCAAGGAGCAGCTATACATGAGAGTGTTCCCATTCTCACTCAGAGAAGCGGCATTCGAATGGCTCAACAACCTTGAAGCAGGCCATTTCACTGACTGGGACAGTCTAGTCAGAGCTTTCTTGAAGGAGTACCATCCCTCAAGCAAAGCTGCAAGTTTAAGGCAGCAGCTCATTGGTTTCTCTCAACGCTATGATGAATCAATTCGTGATGCTTGGGAGCGTTTCAAGGGATTACTCAGAAGATGCCGTACAACTAGAACAATTCTATTGTGGCCTATGTGATGAAGATCAGAACACCTTGGACAAGATGGCCAATGATGCATTCTTGGACAAGGACTATAATGATGGAGTAGCCATTCTGGAGGCGTTGTCCAAGAGAAAGACCCAAGTCAGGGGAGTCAAATCCTCTGGAATAATTAGTGTAGAAAGAGTAACTAAGCTTAAGGCAGAGATAGAAGCCCTCAGGAAGCAACTAGGGGCTGCTCAAATCAAGACAGCCTCAGCCACAGCACCAGACTGTGAAGGTTGTGGAGGACCTCACGGTACATCCAGTTGCCCACTCTTTGCCGAATGTGATTCTGAGCAAGCTCACTACATCCAGTAGAAGTCGAGCCCATATGGAAACACTTATAATCCATCCTGGAGAAATCATCCAAACTTTTCTTGGAAGGGACCGACCGAAGAAAGAATTCCACAACAGGCCCAGTATCAGAGATAAAACCAGGGAGGACAGCCACAGTACCAAAGGCAGAACCAAGGAGAATAGCAAGGCAACAACACCGACATGAGGACCATACTGCAGTCAAATTGCCCAACAAGCCTCCATGTCCACTAGCCAACAAGGAGCTCTTCCAGGAAAGCCAATAGAGAACCCAAGAAACGAGCATGTCAAGGCTGTAACGCTTCGTAGTGGGAAGGAGCAGAGAGACACAGTGCCGAAACCGCCTCAGGCTGTAGAGCAACAAGCATCGACATCCAGTTCTGGACAGACAGTGCAGGCACAGACTGAGACAGTGTTTGAGCCTGTTAGCACGAGAAAGGCTGAGAAGCAGCCTGAGACTGTTCTACCTTATCAACCTCTGCTCCTATACCCAGAAGTATACCACAAATCCAAACTGGAGAAGCAATTCCGTAAGTTCAAGGAAATGCTGAGTAAGTTATATGTCAATGTGCCCTTCAGTGATATGGTTACACAAATGCCTTCATATGCTAAATTCCTTAAGGATATTCTGACGAAGAAAAGAACTATTGATGACATTGAGACTGTAGCCATGACAGCCCAGGGGAGTGCCCTCATTCAACACCATCCACCCAGGAAATGTACAGACCCAGGGAGCTTCACAATACCTTGCAACATCGGGGACAAAAAGATTGAAGGAGCCCTGTGCGATCTAGGGGCGAGTGTCAGCATGTTACCACTCTCCATTACTCAGAACATGAGCCTTGGAGACATCAAGCCCACGAGGATGGCCATTCAGCTTGCTGATCGCTCACTTGTATACCCTGTGGGGGTGTTGGAGGATATTCCAGTCAAGGTTGGCAATTTCTTTATCCCTGTAAACTTTGAAGTGTTGAACATGATAGAGGGTGAGAAGACACCCATCATTTGGGGCGTCCGTTCTTAGCCACAGCAGGGGCCATGATTGACTGCGCCAATGGAACATTGACATTGTGACTTGGAGAGGAGACAGTCGAGCTCAATGTCCAGAAGGCGCAGAGGAATGAGTTTGGAGCAGGACAGTGTTGCATGGTTGATGCTGTGCCAGACCCAGTCGATGTGCTTGTCAAGGCATCCCAACTCATAGAGACACATGAGGATGAGCTGCTGGGTTGCCTAGTCAATGGACTCATTGAAGGAGATGGCCCTGAAGGAGGTAGCAAAATTTCTGGCAGAAGAAACAGAGCCAGGAATTGATGCACAGGCCCATGCTACAGAACCACAGATTGAGGCTGTCTCTGAGCCTGTCCCTGATGCTGTTTCAGAGCCTGTCACAATATCCGCTGGATCGGAAATTGCAAAAGAGGCACCAAGGGTAGAAACGAAACCTCTACCACCCAACCTTAGGTATTTCTACTTAGACCATGAAGCCTCTTCATTTCCCATTATTGTTGGAGCTGACCTTTCACAGGAGGAAGAAGATAAGGTACGCATTGTAGTCAACAAACACTGAAAGGCAGTAGGCTACACCATTGATGATCTCACAGGTATCAGCCCTAACCTTTGCATGCATCGTATTCTTTTAGAAGAAGGCAGCAAACCCGTAATAGAACCACAAAGGAGATTAAATGAAAACATGAAAGAAGTGGTTAAAAAGAAAATCTTGAAACTATTAGATGCTGGGATAATTTATCCAATTTCAAATCGTCCTTGGGTTAGCACCGTGCATATAGTTCCTAAAAAGGGAGGAATGACAGTTGTGAAAAATGAAAAGGAAGAACTCATACTAACTAGGACTGTCACGGGTTGGAGAATGTGCATAGACTATAGGCAGCTTAACAAGGCTACTAGAAAAAACCATTTTCCTCTGCCATTCGTTGATCAAATGTTGGAAAGACTTGCCAAACATACTCATTTTTGCTACTTGGAAGGATACTCTGGATTCTTCCAGATCCCAATCCACCCAAGTGATCAGAAGAAAACAACATTTATATGCCCTTATGGCACATTTGCATATAGGCGCATGCCATTTTGTTTGTGCAACGCCCCTGCCACATTTCAGCGTTGCATGATGGCCATATTCCATGACCTGATAGATCATATAATGGAGGTATTCATGGATGATTTTTCTGTCTATGGCACTTCTTTCAATATTTGTTTGGCTAACCTTGAAACAGTACTAGCACGGTGTGAGGCTATTAACCTTGTTCTCAATTGGGAAAAGTGTCATTTCATGGTGACTGAAGGAATTGTCCTTGGGCACAAAATTTCAGGGCGTGCAATTCAGGTAGACCAAGCCAAAATTTATATAAATGAAAAACTTCCACCTCCTAATTCAGTTAAGGCAATTCGAGCTTTTCTTGGTCATGTAGGTTTTTATAGGATCTTTATTAAGGACTTCTCAAAGATTGCAAATCCTTTGACGAATCTCCTTAGTAAAGATGCCGAATTTATATTTGATGAATCTTGTTTAGATGCTTTTCATAGGATCAAAACAGCATTGACCACAGTCCCAATCATTCAGCCCCCAGATTGGAGTCAGCCTTTTGAGATCATGTGTGATGCCAGTGACCATGCTGTAGGGGTTGTGCTCAGAAAGAGGAAGGACAACAAAATTCATGCAATTTATTATGCAAGCCGAACTCTAGATGAAGCATAAGTCAACTATGCCACCACTGAAAAGGAACTCTTTGCAGTAGTCTTTGCCATTGGGAAATTTCGGGCATACTTGCTGGGCTCCAAGGTCATCATATACACCGATCACTCCGTCTTGAAGTACTTGCTGACAAAGAAGGAAACCAAGCCAAGACTCCTGAGGTGGATACTCCAACTTCAGGAGTTTGACTTGGAAATCCGGGACAAGAAAGGTACAAAAAACGTAGTAGCTGACCACCTATCCAGACTACCACCAGAGCACATGCCAAGAGAGGACATACCCATTGATGACCACCTCCCAGACGACAGCCTCATTGCAACCATCCACAGTGTCACTCACAGGCTCATGCCGTGGTATGCAGAAATTATCAATTTCTTAGCCTGTGGAGAACTCCCACCTGATCTGAGTTATTCTCAGAGGAAGAAGTTCTTCGCTGACATAAAGAACTACCTCTGGGACGAGCCTTTACTGTTTAGAAGGTGTGGAGATGGGATGATCAGAAGATGCATTCCTGAATAAGAAGTGGCACAGGTCCTACACGGTTGCCACAATGCACAGTACGGAGGACACCATGGTGCAACCAGGACAGCCTCAAAAGCCTTACAAGCTGGCCTATACTGGCCTACTTTGTTCAAGGATGCGCGCAATTGGGTGATAGCTTGCAAAGAATGCCAACGAACAGGGAACCTCTCATGGAGGCAAGAAATGCCACAGCAGGGCATACTAGAGTTAGAGTTGTTTGACGTTTGGGGGATTGACTTCATAGGACCTTTCCCAAGTTCATATGGGAACAACTACATCTTGGTGGTTGTGGATTATGTTTCCAAATGGGTTGAGCTTGTTGCCTCCCCAACATATGATGCCAGGGTAGTGACACGGTTCTTGAAGAAAAACATCTTCACTCGATTTGGCACACCCAGAGCCATAATCAGTGATGGTGGTACCCATTTTTGCAATAGGTAGTTTGAAGCCCTCTTGAGGATATATGGAATCAGACACAAAGTGGCCACTCCCTACCATCCTCAGACAAGTGGCCAAGCCGAGGTGACAAATAAGGAGATCAAGCAAATTTTGGAGAAGACAGTGGGACCATCACGCAAGGATTGGGCAGTGAAGCTTGATGATGCTCTCTGGGCATACCGCACAGCCTACAAGGCACCCATAGGCACCACACCATATCGCCTAGTCTATGGAAAAGCTTCCCACCTACCTGTGGAACTCGAGCATAAGGCATATTGGGCCATTAAGGCTCTAAACTTTGATACACAGGCCCTAGGAGAGTAGAGGCTGTTGCAGCTCAATGAATTAGACGAGCTAAGGCTGGAAGCATATAAGAATGCCAAGCTATACAAGGAAAAGACAAAGAAGTGGCATGACAATAGGATCCAGCCCAAGCAATTCAAGGAAGGTGACCAAGTTCTTCTTTACAACTCTCGCCTGAAGCTATTCCCTGAAAAGCTTCGACCAAGATGGTCTGGACCTTTCACTGTATCTTACCCACACGGAGCAATAGAGATCTACAATGAGCAGACACTTTCGTTCAAGGTGAATGGACACAGGCTGAAGCTGTATCATACAAGGATTAATGAGTATCAGGAGACTCAGTTGCTCCAAGATCCACCTCCCAACTAGCAAAAAGGGGAGGTGTCCAGCTAAAAGGCGTAAAAGAAGCACCACATGGGCAACCTCAAAGTGTGATAATTTTCAATTTTCTTTCCTTTAATTTTCTTCAAGTTTGTTTTGTTTTTCCTTTGCGTGTTTTATTTTGTTTTTGTTAGGTGCTGCAAATTTGACGAAAAGAATCATCAAGTCAGAAATTCGTCAGGGAAGTTCCTCTTCACCCTTTTAAATAGTCAGCTTCAACAAAATTTTTGCAAAAAGCACTATTTTGACACTACACAGGCTCACCACAGCCCCATCACAGGCTGAGCCTGTGTCGAACTTCAACACTAATCTAACAAATCATTTTGACGATTTCTCGCACTTAGGGGATAATTAATGATTAGGGAACCTCGAACAAAATGCTAGGGTTAGAGTCTTGCTGAATATTGGAAACAAATTTTTCCTTGTAAACAATGTCTCTACCAAACAACAGCCTGTGGCCCTGTAGTCACAAACAGGCTCAGCCTGTTTCGGATACAGTTCCCAGCGCAAAAAGAGAAACAGGAAAAATTTGTCTCACACGCTAAAAAATCTGCCCAACACAATTATACCTCCCTTACCCACGTGTCATTCATGCGAATAGACACAACCCAAATTCTGAAAAAGGGGGCACACATACATATGAATGGGCGGCAACAATCATTACTTAGCAGACATAACTCTTCGTTTATCAACCGCTTCACCAATTTTTGCACCTGTTCATCGGCTTTAAAAAGAAAACCCCTGCCTTCACTTTCTTCACTTCTTCTTCTTCCTCTCCCCTACCCACTGCTGCAAATCCTAAAACACCAAAAATTGCTCCCTTCACCATCATGGCCAGCGGCAACAAAAACAACCCACCCACGACCCCTCCTTCGACACCAACCCGACCCCACCCTAATCTCTCACCCTTTAACCCCACTGGAACCTACACCATCAACTGCCCCCTTTTTCAATTCATCCACCGCAACCTGCCCATCAAACCCCCACCACTGCAACTACACCCAGACCTACCTCCCCTCCAAATCCTAATAAGCGAGTTCGCTCGCCTCTACCTACCACAAAACACCCAACCCCCACCCCTACTAGCCCTGCCTACACCAACCACAGAACCCACAACCACCATGCCCGACACCTCTCAAACCACACCATCCACCACACGAACAACCCCACTCACCC
This sequence comes from Turnera subulata, assembly GCA_028386065.3. NCBI lineage: Eukaryota > Viridiplantae > Streptophyta > Magnoliopsida > Malpighiales > Passifloraceae > Turnera > Turnera subulata. The sequence goes on from JAKUCV010004378.1 coordinate 25,692, forward strand.
ATTACACCCGCTGCCCTCATACCCAACCCGCAATCCCTGGCTGCAGGATTGACCTAAACCTAGACTGCCCACCAGAAATCGAAACCACCACCACCACTGAAGTGCACCCCAAAAAGCGCACCGCGGTCCCTGAATCCGAAATCATCGACATGATGGTGGACCCAGCCCCATAATCATCCACCATTGCCATCACACCAACCCCTAACCTCACCACAACCCCCACCCGCCTGACCAAACGCCCACATACCCGCTCCACCACCTCAAAATACAAACCCGCTGCCACTGCCAGCCCCTCAACTGCCGCCCTCACACCAACACATGAGGGACAATCCAAATGCAACCAGGATCACCCTCGCGAACCCAGGACCCCACCCCCTCGTGCAGCAGAGGAAGAAGAGGAACAGAGGGAAGGCGAGGAGGAAGAAGCAGAGCAACAGGAAGATGAACAGGCCGGACATGAGGCCGACATCCAACCCTTCATTTTTCGGGCAGTAAGTGCCGACCACAGGAGGGCATGGATACGAGCACAATCTCAGAATGTGCTTGTTAGCAGATGACTCGAAATGAATGCCCTCCGCCACATCGGCCTTCGCAACAGCATCCGACAGTTGCTTCGACCCATTGGATGGTTGAACTTTGCCACATTGGGAGAGGAAGCTTACGAGGACCTCACCCGTGAGTTCTTCTCTTCACTCTTCTATCAGCGACCCACGCTGCGCCACGATGGACTTGCCCGCTTCAGGTTGGGCAACGAGAACAGGGTCCTCACGGTCACCCAGTTTAACGCCATTTTTGGACTGCCAAACGAAGGCCCAGTACCATCCAGGCGCGGGGATAATCACAGCACTGGCACGGCACTTTGGCATCCCCCTCACCCAGTTCCAGGAAGTTGAAGGAACGGTTTGGATCGACGGCACCATTCTCAACCGCCTCAACCTCCCCGCACCACAGCCTAAGGAACAGGTTGAGGAAGAAGCAACAGAGGAACAGGTTGTTGGAGTAGACGTGGCACAGGGCGAGGCACAGCCTCAGGGACAGCCCCAAAGCAATACGTACCAACCGCAGCCACAGGAAGCCCCTCTAGCAGCCCCACCGCCTCAGGCACAGGCCTAGGCTGTTACCCGAGACCAAGTACTGGATATCCTTGAGAAAATGCAGGATTGGATTGGTCAACAGATCATTCCAATCATCCAAAACCAAAAACCACCTACAAGAGACCCTCAATGCTCAGGGGTTACTTCAGCAGCGCCTCCAGGAGAGCATTTCTGCCCAAGAGATCCGCCTCACAGGCTCGATGCGGGAAATGCGCACTAGCATCACTCAGGGCATCGCAGAACTAAGGAGGAATGGGGAAACACAGGCCCGTGTCATGCGAGAACTCCATAACCAATACACGAGCCAGCAAGTCCAATTGACCGAAACCCTCATCAACCTCCTCAACATGGCAAGGGCACTGACCAGGGCACCGCCAGCACACCTCAGCCACCATCTGGGAAGAAAAGGCCAAGAAACTAACTTTCCCCGGATCCTGCAGGACAGAACTAGTCTCGACTAACCCCACTACACATAGTTAGACTTTCAGTTTGGGGTATTTCTGTGTCAATATAACTTAGCCTAGACCTTATCTCTTTTGTTTTCGGCAGTGCGCTTCTTTTATTTATATGACCTTGTAGTTATTGCACCCAATTTTTGTTTTGTTTCTACAGTGAGGACACTACAAGTTTTTCAGTTTGGGGTTATTTTAGGGTGCAATTATGCTGTGTACTTTGTAATGTTCATGTAATGCAATTTCGATTTTCTTCTATTTTCACTTTGTTTCTCCCAATGTGAGCCTGTCTTTATATTTATGTACTCTCTCTTGTTCCATTTAAACTTTGCTCAAGACCACAATCTTATGACTTGTCTTATTTTTTTTCGAAAACAGAACAAGAATAATCAAGCAACTGCATTCCATGAACTCTGTTAAGAGAAGGACCATGTTATGGAATTTTTCTAAACAAACAGGCTCAGTCTGTTTACCTTAGAACAGGCCATTACTTCTGTCAAGGCGAAATTCTAGCAAATTCTACAAGCTAGGAAAGGATCTAGGCCATCTTTGGCACACCAAGCAGACTACACCAACCAGCACCTCACTCAAACTCTTGGAACCCCATTTGATCCAATCAAGATGGCCCCCATTTCATTCAATTACCCTGCACAGTCCGCCCTTAACCATTTGCAGCCATAAGCAGGGGCCATCAGTGTCTAAGGGCACAAACTCCTTCAAACAGCCTCACACTGTCGATGAGTGTGTGAGCAAGATTTGATCAAGATTAGAAAAACAAATGACCCATACTCAGCCAGTGCAAAATTCAAAATGCCACCAGATGCACAAACGCCATCCTCCCCTTGAAAAAGAAAAAAAAATGAAAAACATATGGGAAGAAGAAAAAAAGAAAAGAAAAACAAAAATAAAGAATGGGAGGAAGGGCAAGGACAACATCTGGGAAATCATACTCCACCAAGGAACACAAATCCAATCCATCTGTTGGAATCAGTGGTTACATCAAGAATGGCTGAAGTATTGGGACACAGTTACTGAACAGCATGAGACCACAGAAAATACAAGGTCAAACAGCCACTACACTGTCTCATGCTGTTCATAAACAAAAAATCAAAGGAAATCGAGTTCACAAGCCATTGACCCTTGCAAAAACCATCCACCCTTCTTTGACAACCCTCACCCAGCCTCAATACAACACGAATACGTCCTAGTGATCCTAGCTTGATGGCTTATGCACATTAGTGGAGACAAGAGGTAATGGGTCTGCATATGAGGTATTGTTTTCCACATTTCAATCTTTAACTGAATTCCTCAAATGACAGAAGGAATGGAGGCCAGTTGCAAAATTATTCCTGTAACTTTTATGACAAAACTACTGACAAAGAATTTGATTAGAGTCTATGCAGTTTTTAAGGAATAATAAGAGGGTGCCTAAATTGGGACACCACAAGGGAGAAACCTAGCGAGAATCTGATGCGTTGGAATTGTTTTACTTCCTTTCAAAATCATGCCTTCTTTTCTCTTCTGATTGCTTGAGGACAAGCAAAATCTTCAATTTGGGGTATTTTGATGCACATGAAATATGCATAGTTTTAGGCATGATTTTAGATATATTTTCCTCTCGATTTATCATGACTATATGCCTTACTTTGCATTATTTCATCATATTCCCTTAAATCTCATCCCTTACTGTATGATTAGTGATTCCAGGTGCATTTTGAAGAATTTTGGAGATTTTATTGGAGAATTCGATGAAACAGCCTCTGGCACAGCATGAGCCTGTTTGACAGCCTATTGTTCATTGCAAAATCAGTGAAAAGCCACGAATCCCCCTCCAATCACAAGTTATCCACTGGATTTCACCACCTTAGCCTTGATCCACGAAGCCATCACGCCACTTCATCAATCCCAAAAAGAGCTAAATTCAATTGCACAGAAAAATGGGAAGAGATCGCACACAGCCTCAGGCACAGGCTCAGCTTGTGGAATCTGCAGATGACCAAAACGCGAAGAAAAGAATATTAAACTCAGCCACTTGCAGAGCTTCACCACTTGCAACCCCACCAACTCTACAATCATGACCTGAGCGACTCAGAAGACTCTAAGTGTGAAGGCCCTCTCCCCAAGGGACCCATCATATTCAGGTATTGTTACATCACTCCCTCCGCCCGATTAAATCCTTTACCATGCTGCAGCACTAGGGATTCGAACTCGGGACGTGATGTTTTTTATCCCCCTCAAGGAGAGCACCTTCACCAACCCTCTCCCTGAGGGACCCACCATATTCAGGTATTGTTACATCACATCCCTCAGCCCACACCTCTTGGGTTTAATCCTTTACCATGCTGCAGCACTAGGGATTCGAACTCGGGACGTGATGCTTTTTATCCCCCTCAAGGAGAGTACCTGAATATGGTGGGTCCCTCGGGGAGAGGGCCTTCACACTAAGCATGGGACAGAGGGGACAATCATCACACCCGAAGAACTTAATAACTAAAGAACTATTATCCTCCCCCCTAAGTCTTCTAAAATCTGCAGATTTGCAGATTTCACCCATTCGGCACACCTCCCAAGCTGCCTTACCTCGAGGAGCAAGATGGGCAACTGAAAGCTCAACTTGCCCAACTGCCAAACCTTCCAGCACGTGGGAGAAAAGAGAAGAGAGAAATCTGCACCATAAATGAGAAGGAGAAAGGAAGAACACCGATCGAACTGGACCCCTCGATGAATACCCATAACCTGCAGAACTTTAGAACAAAGGGTTCAAGGGGAAAACACGATTCTGCAGCCTTTTCTGGGCAGAAATCGTGTTGTCCCTAACCTCCAGCTTGGTTCCAAACATTATGCTACCCATAATTTCTTTTGATTTTGTAACCTTGATTATGAACTAAACAACCCCTCTTAGGTTGAAGGGGTGAAGCATGTCTCTATTCTTAGTGCAATAAATTGCTCTTCCTATGTTCTTAACCGTTTTTCTTGTTGGGTTGTTGCAAACTTGAACCATGTTTGAGTCTTGATCAAACCCATACATGAATATAGGTAGCTAGGTGAAGGACCGAAAGGAGAAACCATAGTTGCTGGAACAACAACAACCAACCCTTAGCTCATAGTTTCGAAAGAAATTAGGAACTAATTGAGGAATTAGCCTCAACACCAATTCTTATTCCCCTTAGTTTGACGGATGCAAAAGCATTAGGATGAGTGAGAACTTTGGGAGGAACCTGTGAGTGAAAACAAATGGATTCAGTATAGGTTGAGAGTTCCTACAAGAACCAATCGGTGTAATTGACCTTGTATTCTCGACAGGCTCAGCACTGTCTGAGCCTGTTACGACGCAGTCAAGAAAGAATGACACCATTTTTTTAATCTGATTCTTGATTAATTATTAAGTAGTCTATTTTAATCTAGTGGCAGCTTGGTGAAGGATCGAAAGGAGAAGCCAAGTGTGCCAGACCAGCAATAGTCAGCCTTCCCTCCCTAGCCGTTCGAAAGAAGATAGGGAGAGACTGTGGGTAATTAGCACTAACACCAAACTTCGCCTCTAAGTAGACGTCTACTCTAGTGACAGGGGGTAGATGGAAGCTTAGGGAACTATCAACAAGATCGAAAGCCGTTGGTAGTACATTAGGTTGGGAGCCCCTTCAAGACTTCTTATTAAACAAAGGGCGTCACACAGGCCCAACCTGTGAAGATGTTGTTGAGCAATTTAGAGCATAAAGGCAAGACATGTGAATCCCTGGATGCCTAAGATTTCACCAAAACCTGATTTTCACCTACTTTAACGTTACTATTACTTTTTATTCTCTTGCTTTATTTAATTTCGATTTGCACTCACCCCATAATCTATTTTTGTTTAATTATCTCAAGCCTAATTCGTCTAAGGTAAGGAGTAATAGACTCATCCCAGTCCCTGTGGATACGACCTTGATAGAGTACTACAACTACCCTGTGCACTTGCAGGGCTCACAGCACCCATCACCAATTATGTCTAACTCTTTCTCTTTGTGTGTTATTTAGTTTGTTCATTAGAGTCCTTAAACATAAATCTCAAGCACAAAAATACTTTGGCATTAGAGACATCGGATTCTTAATCCGAAAAGGCTAATTCATCCCCCCCCCCCCCCCCCCCCCCCCCCCCCCCCCCCCCCCCCCCC
>JAKUCV010004382.1:0-16634 GCA_028386065.3 Turnera subulata
AGCCACTTGCATGCTCAGCAGCTCTGGTGGCAGCACCTCGTGCTCCCCTTGCCACCACCTGCTTTCATCCTTTTAACCAGCCGTCACTAATTTTCACCATTCACCAGCACCTACCCTTGGTGAATTACGTTGATACCTGGCAACCCCCAATTGGCTGCGCCCACATAGGGCACCACTGCACCAATTGGCACAGCAGCGCACCAATTGCGCACCAATTGCATATAATTAGCACCAGCAACCAACCCACAATCTCACAAGCCAATTCTCCTACTTCCCTCTTCATCAAGTAAATTGTGCAAGCCCCAGTACACGGGTTACTACATGAGGGGGGGAGGAAGAAGAAGTGGAAAAAAAAAAGAGAAAAAGAAAAGAGAAAAGAGAGAAAAAAAGAAAAAAACAGGAATAAATTTATTGGGTAGGTTTTATTTTAATTTAGACCATATTGGGTAAACCAAAAATAAAATCGGGTCAACCAACCGGTATTTCAATTAAAAAATCGAAAAAAGAATTTTAGATTTTTCAAAAAATAAAATTCTGTGGGATAAGGTGGGTCCCACTTTTTGTCGACGTGGACCAATAAGTGGCTGACACGTGTCGGGTCTGCCCGGGCAGCTTGCCACGTCATCGGCCGGGCTGCCCGAGGTATAGAAAAGGGCCAAATTTCAAACCCGGGGTACATAAAAAGGACAGGAAAACTACACAAACGGGACAAACGCAAAACTCGGGGGCCCAAAAACGTGCTTAACCCTTTTCTTTTACTAGTAATCCCAAGAACAACTATCCCTTGGAAAATTTTCCATTCATAAATGAGTTTTGTATTAAATACCTATTCATAATTTTGGATATTTTTTTTTTGATAAACGGCACCAGGGCCCATTTCATTAATTGATAGAAATAAAAGCATTGTCTAAAGATACCAGGGCTAAAACATTCCCAGGAAGTTCTTTAGACCAGAATTGTTCATGAGTTGCATCCTTAGCCATCTGACCAAGAGTGTGTGCAACATTATTACATAAACGAGGGATATAACTAAATTGAAAGGAATGAAAACTAGAAAGTAAAGAGCAAATATCTTGAATAATCAAACCAAAAAAAGTACGAGGAGCATTATTTGAACTGATTGCTTGAACCACCAACTAGCTATCCATCTCCAAAATAACATTTGGGATCTCCAAAGCAAAAGCCAGCTGCAGGCCATATCGTGCTGCTAGCGCTTCGCCATCCGGGACTGAGTACTGAGAATTCACCCGCCAACTCGCAGCCAAAATAACACTGCCCCTGTTATCACGCAAGACCACTCCAAGACCGGTACCAGAATTTGGGAACAAAGCCATATCAGTATTTATTTTAACCCACTCCTCTGGCGGTGGTTTCACTTTGACTGTCTGAGAGGTGAACCATTCTTGCCCTGTAAAGGATTATGGATATGGTATTCCGTGAGGAATTGCATAGCACATTGGACGACAATATGTGGGACTCCATGTTTCTGCTGGAACACCACCTCATTACGCGCTCGCCAAATAGCCCAACATATCATCATACAACATTCAAGTTGATAAGCAGGTTGCTGCCTAGAAAGGGCAATGAACCAGGCAATAAAAGAACTATTTGATGGCAAGGCCACAGTAAGGGAGGGATCACACAAAGACCACACATCCTTTGCAAACTGACAATCAACCAATAGATGATGAGCATCTTCATCTGCCAAACCACATACCGAACAGGTAGCGACTACATCCACATGACGACGTTGCAAGTTCATTCGAGTAGGTAAAGCATCAGACGATAATCTCCAACCAAAAGAACGAACTCGGGGAGGTAACCATAGATTCCACAAGAGTTTCCACCACCCCGCCGGGACTAAAGGCTGACCAGGAGGAGAAATGAATGCCCCAGACGCAAGTTTATACCCACTCCGGACGGCATACTCCCCATTAGGTGTGTATTCCCAAGCAATAGTGTCAGGCACCTGCCTACGAGGTAAAGGGATGGAAGTAATCAGAGAGGCTTCCTCAGGGGAAAAAATGGACTGTATTAGAGGCCTATTCCAATCATGAGAGTCCTCATCAATCAACTCATGGACAGTAGCATCAGCTGGTAACCCTGAAACTGCAGAAGAACATACCTGTGGATGTGGAAAAGGAATCCATTTATCCGACCAAATACAAACTGATCTACCATCACCAATCGTCCATCTCAAACCCTTCTCCAAGAGAGAGTGAGCCCCCCAAATGCTACGCCAAGCATAGCTCGGCTGGTACCCTAATGGAGTATCTAAAAAAGATATACGTGGGAAATATTTGCATTTGAATATTCTAGCAACTAGGGATCGATCATTCTGAAGCCACCGCCACCCTTGCTTAGCCAGAAAGTCCTGGTTAAACAGCTCTAGTTGTCTAAATCCTATACCACCAACACCTTTTGAGGAGCATAACTTCGGCCAAGAAAGCCAATGTATTTTGCGCTCCCCATCCTTCTGTCCCCACCAGAATCTGCGAACTTGTGCGTCAATTTCTTCTCCAATAGACTGTGGTAACATAAAGCAGGACATGGTATAATTGGGAATAGCCTGAACCACACTCTTAATGAAGTTTTCCCTTCCAGCCTCTGATAAGAATTTCTCCTTGTGCTGCCCCAAGTTCTTACAAAAACGATCACGCACCGCAGCAAATATGGTTTTCTTGGATCGACCCACCATGGCAGGAAGTCCCAAGAACTTAGCAAAAACATCAACAACCTTTACCCCTAGTCCATTCTGGACTCGAATTTGAACATTTGCAGGCACATTTCGGCTAAAGATGATTTCTGACTTATCCATATTCACTTACTGACTCGATGCATTCTCATAAAGCTGTAGAAGCTTCTGAATTTCGGCTGCCTCTCTACTATTTGCCCGGGCAAACAATATACTATCGTCTGCAAAGAACAAATGGGAGATTATAGGAGCTTGTTGGCAAACTCGCAGACCATGAAGAGCACCCATCACATTGCTACGTTTTAGGAGAGTTGAGAAACCTTCAGTACATAGAAGAAAGAGGTAAGGAGAAAGTGGATCCCCCTGTCTAAGCCCTCTTTGTGGAGAAAACGGAGCTTGAGGAACACCATTGAGGAGAACTGAATATGAAACAGATGAAACAAATTTCATTATCAATTGAACCCAGCGGTCACTAAAATTCATTTTCTCCATGACCAACTTCAAAAAACTCCATTCAACTCGGTCATACGCCTTGCTCATATCCAGCTTCACACCCATAAAACCCGATTTTCCTTTCTTCCTCTTTTTCATAGTATGGAACGCCTCAAAGGCAATTAGAGCATTGTCAGTAATGAGTCTCCCCGGTATAAAAGCACTTTGCTCTTCACTGATTAAGACATCTAAGCAAAATTTCAACCGATTTGCTAGTGCTTTAGTGATCAACTTAAAAACCACGTTGCACAAACTAATAGGCCAAAATTGACTACATGTCTCAGGATACTTGACTTTCGGAATTAGAGCAATAAAAGTCTGATTCAAAGGCCCCGGATCACCATCATGATTGAGAATATTAAGAACAATATCACACACATCATCGCCATAGATATGCCAAAATTTTTGAAAAAATAATGGTGACATACCGTCCGGACCAGGAGCCTTCTTGGGATGCATTTATTTCAAGGCTCCATAAATCTCAGCTCGTGTGAAGGGACGGTCAAGATCGGCTCGTATCTGATCATCAAGTCTTCCCGAAATACAATCAACAACCTGTCTCTGGTCACTAACCATAGAGCCCGTGAAAAGTGTAGAAAAATATTGGTTAAAAATCTGACCAATTTGGTCAGGATCAGTGTGCATCAAACCATTATCATCCTTAATCTTTTTCACCTTGTTATTCTTTCTGCGAGCACTCGCTTTATGATGAAAATAAGAGGTATTCTTATCACCATCCTTCAGCCAAAGTGCCTTAGAACGTTGTGACCACATAGTCTCCTCCCGGTGCAATAAATATGCCAGCTCAGAATTTACCCGTCTTGTTTGATTCACCACAGCAATAGACTGAGGGCGACAATGCAAATGCTCCAGCAGCTTACGTTTTGATTGTATCTGTTTACCGATATGACCAAAGACAGCTGTATTCCAAGCTTTCAATTTATCTCCACACTGCAGAATTTTTTCCCGAAACCTGGCGCAATCAATCCGCTCTAAAGAACCACCCCATGCATCATGAACAACATCATCAAAACCTTGGTAATCCAACCACATAGCTTCAAACCTGAACAAGCATTCCTTTTTAGTTTGTGTTGGATTACGACCATCCAGCCAAAGTAGTAAGGGGGCATGATCAGATCCTTGGCATTCAAGGTGTGATACAGCCTGAGGAAAGAGGGAGCTCCAGGAATTAGTGCCACAAAGACGATCAATTCGCTCCAGAATATTTGCATTACCACCCCTACCATTGGACCAGGTATAAGAACAGCCAAAGAAACCTAAATCATGGAGATCACAAAACTCTAGTGCCTCACGAAAAGCCGACATACACTGGAAATCACGAGGGGCCCCACCCTCCTTTTCACTTTGGAACAGGATCTCATTAAAATCCCCCCCGCACAACCAAGGGAGTGAGGTTTGAGACTTCAACGTACGCAAGAGATCCCAAGATTTATATTTTTCAGAAGTCGTGGGCCATCCATAGAAACCAGTGAGTCTCCATAAATTAGTAGGATCACCCCCTCGGATCTGAACATCAACATGATGTAAACTGTAACTGAGAAGGGTGACATCCACCGAATCATTCCACAAAAGGGCAACTCCACCACTTCGACTACTCCCAAATCCCGTACAATCAAAAGCAATGACATTCTCCATACGAACTCGCCTACGAAAACTCTCCATCTCAGTAGCTTTTAGCCTAGTTTCGGAGAGGAAAACTAGGGAGGGATGTTCAAGCTGAATGAGCTTGGTTAAAGTAGAAACTGCCCCTGGATCCCCCAATCCACGGCAGTTCCAAAATAAGGGATTCATAATGTCTGGCAGGGTTGCAGCACAACCTCCGCCGAATCAATAGGAATGAGACCAGACTGCTCCACTCCAGTACCTTCCTTGTACTTCTTACCTACTCCTTCCTGCACCTCTTTGTAACGCCCCGGATTTTCATAATTGGATTTATGGAATTTTCGGAATTTTTATTCCAATTTTGCCCTTGAGGTATTTTCGAGTTTTAGTCGAGGAAATAAATTGTTATGCCTTGGAAATGTCAATTTTAAATTGGTATTGTTCATGGTTCGGGTCCCGTGGGAAACGGATTCGAGATCGGGGTGAAACGCGAAGTTTAACGTGGTTTCTATTGAAACTACGCCATTTTGGAAAAGAAAAAATAATAAAAAAATACGAGTCAACAGAGCGGGTTGACCGCGCCCAGCCGAACGACGCGTCGTTCGGGCTGGCGGGTCAAACCCTAAAACCCTTCTCTTCCTTTTCCTTCTTTTTTTTTTCTTCTTCTTCTCTTTTCCTCCAAACCGCCGCCGACCCCCCTCTCTCCTTCTCTTCTCTCTCTCTCTCTCTCCCTCTTCTCTTCCCCTCTCCTACAACCCTTTTTCCCAAATCGTTCTTCGCCTTCCCTTTCGCTTTCTCGCCGCTGCCTCTTGTTCGTCATCCCTCTCCACAAATCGCGTGCCGCCACCACTGTCGTCCCTCTCGCCGCGAATAGGAGCACGCCGCCGCTTTGTCTCTGGTTGCTGCTGCCGAGTCAAGAAAGGAGAGGTGAGAGCGAGGGCTGTCTTGGGTTGTGCGCACGACGGCAGAAATTCTGTGTCAACGAGTTGCCGCCGCCCTCTCGAGTTGTCGGGTAAGCCTTGCTCCTCCTATCTTATTCTTTCCATCTTGGATTCGTGGGACCGATTTGCTATTCGGGTTAGTCTTATTTGGCTAGGTGTGTGTTGGTTGCTGACGGTTGTTCTGTGGTCTGGGCTGGTGGTCGGTGGCTGTCGATGGGGTTGTGTGGCGATGTGTTTTGGCCGGCGATGCTTGCTGGTTTTGGTGGCGCTCTCCAGCAGCAAAGTTGCAGTTCGAGTTGTTGGTGAGCCAATTGTTGCGGTTCCAACTTGGATAGTGAAATTTCGGGTAAGGCTTGCTCCTTCCTGTTTTCTTTTGCCAATTTTGTGTTGTCGGATTGTTGAATGGATGGTTGATGCATGTTGGCAGAATTGTTGGGTTCGTTCTGGTGTTTTTTTGGTGATTCTGGGTGTTTTTTGTGATGTATTGTGGGTCGGAGACCCGGATATTTGATTGAGTTGATTTATCACACAACCCTGTTAAATCACAATCTCTAGGCACACATGAACTCATAATTTGTGAATAAGAATAATGTACTGTAGAAGATAGGCTACTGTGTGCTGATGACCGGTTGGTTCGAGCTCGAAGTGATACCCCTCGGGTTTGCATGCGGGATAGCATGTGATATGCGGTTTAGCATATGGGTCTGTGATGACCGGTTCTACCTCCCTCCTTCTACCTCCCCCTTTCTACCTCCCTCTTTCTCTCTGTCTCTCTCTCTCTCTCTCTCTCTATGGATATGTTTGGGCTTCATGCCTGGTTTATTTGGGCTTATGCCTGGTTGTCTCATGAGACGGGACCGAGCTCGACGCACACAGTAGGGGGCCCTGAATAATAAATGTAATAAGACAACATAATTCACAATTAATGGAAATATAAACTGTCTGCTTATGTGGTTGGCATGTTAGTACCGATTATTGTGTGTTTGCTTACTTGTGTTTGTTTCTCTTCTTTCCTTTCGAACTTGTTTCTGCATACCTACATAATTAGATTTATACTGCTCACTGAGTAGGCGACTCACATAATCGCCAACGTTGTTTTTCAGACTCTTAGTTAGCGTGCAGTCACTTTCTATCCTTCCAGAGTTCGGATGTGGTTATCTCAGCAGGTAGCTGTGCTTCTCCCGGTTGGATCCATAGAGCCGACTTGCATCTCATTTTTACTTTTGCTTTATTTTATCTTTATCTTCCGCTGCACTGGATTTTGATGAGATGTCATTTTGATTTTGACTATTTTATCGGCGGGTTGCCAGGATTTGGTATTTGATGATGTATCGGCAGGATGCCGGGTTGACTTGAGGCTTGTTAAGCCGGTTTGTTGTTGTTCTTTATGACATCTCGGAATATTAAGAATTTCTTTCCAGATAATGTTTTGGGTATTGGATTTCGTGTCCTGGGTTTCAGGGTATTTTGGTAATTTCCATAAGTTTAAGTATTTTATTATAAAATTGGGACACGGGTGTTTCAGCTTGGTAGCGGAGCAGGCTTCAGATCCTTGGTTTTAAAAATGTTTTCTGTGTTTAAGCCTGTTTCCGGATTTATGACTTTAAAGGTGTTTTTGACTCATTTGCCTTCATATAGGTGTTGATATGGATCACCAGGGGCAGCACAATGTTGAGGATGACGCCGCTACTCATGTCTCTGACAATGTGTCGGTGATGCAGGTTCCCGTTGGTCAGGGGAACAATATTGCAGCAGGGAATAATGCTGCAGGTGGAGGAGGACAGAATGTTGTGCCACATGTGCCACCTGTTATGGACCCAGCGTTCCAGCAGTATCAGGCCTTTCTGCAGTGACAACAGTTCCAGCAGTTCCAGCAGCAGCAGCAGGGTGCCCAGCCAGTAGCACCTGCTGCAGCAGGTGGTATGGAGAGTGGGTATAAGCACATGGATAAGTCGGCAGTGAAGGAATTCTCTGGTGAAGAGGGCAAAGCCAAGGAGTTTGATGATTGGTTCTGCCAGGTGGAGAATGTTCTGGAGAAGTTCACCTGTGCACCTGAGCAGAGGGCTCGATTTGCGGCACACAAGTTCACGGGGTATGCATTGACATGGTGGCAGGAACTTGTGGCCAACCTACCGAAGCCTGTGGAGATGCCTTGGGAGGATTTCAAGGAGAAATTCTACAAGGAGTTTCTTACTGTTGGTTTTCTGGAGGAGCAGAAGAAACATTTTCTTGAGGTGAAGCAGGGTCTAGATGAGACTGTGTCTGCATTCAGGATCCGGTTCAGCATTCTTCTATCGTATGCTAGGGAGTTTGTGCCCGATGAGGTGACTAAGTGTAGGCGATTTGTTAACGGCCTACGTACAGAGTTGGTGTTAGCTGTGGCTGGTGGAGGGCACAAGACTTGGGAGGCAGTTTGTGAGGCTGCTTTTGATGCTGAGAGGGTTCAGTTGATTGGGAAGGAGGCTCGAACAGCCGAGCAGAGGAAGTAGTCATCTGCTTCAGGAGAGAAGAGGCAGTATTCTGATGCCGGAGGTGCAGATTATTCTGGAGGACAGAGTTCTTCTTACCTGGGATCGAAGAAGTCCCGAGGGCAGAGTTATCAGGGTGGACCAGGAAGATCCTCGGGAGGACGGTCCTATCAGTCTGGCTTTCAGGGACGGGGTTTCTCAGCACGATTCTCGGGTACATGCTGGTAATGCAATAAGCCAGGACACCAGAAGTCATCTTGCTACAAGTGGATTAAGGATAATGGTGGTAGTGGTTCCCAGTATACAGTACAGAGTTCTGTGGCCAGTGGTGCTGTTTTTTCTAGTCCGAACAGGGGTGGCAGACAGCAGGGTCGAGGTCGTGGGGGTTCTGGAGCTTCGAACCGCGGGGGTGCGACTCAGTCTGCTGCAGCTCCTAGGGTTTATGCCATCACCCGGGAGGAGGCTGCTGATGCTCCAAAGGTTATAGCAGGTACCTTTATGGTTTTTGGTCAGTATGCACATGCTTTAGTTGATCCAGGCTCAACACATTCTTTTATATCACGTGCATTCATGACCACCTATAACTTAGAGGATGATAACCTTAGTAGACCCTTGAGAGTCCGTTTACCCACTGGTGATATTGTAGTTGTTGATCGAGTGTGTAGAGATGTATCGATAGAGTATGATAGTGAGAGTTTCCCTTCTGATCTTGCTGTCATGGACTTGGGAGAGTTTGATGCTATCTTAGGCATGGATTGGTTGTCCAGACACCAGGCTGTAGTTGATTGTCGGGCCAGGGAAGTGTCCTTATCTACTCTGTTGGGGCGTAGATTGGTGTTCGTTGGAGAGCGAAGAGTTCTATCGGTGTGTTGTATCTCGGCCATCCAAGCTTTCAGGATGATCCGAGAGGGTTGTGATGCTTATCTAGCCCATGTCGTCGATTCTTTGGTACCAGTACCTGGAGTGGAGGATATCCCAATTGTTCGGGAGTTTCCCGATGTATTTCCTGATGATCTACCTAGGTTGCCTCCGGAGTGGGAGGTGGAGTATACAGTTGACTTGGTACCAGGAGTTGCACCTATTCCTATACCGCCCTACAGAATGGTTCCGGCAGAACTTCAGGAGTTGAAGAAGCAACTGGAGGAGTTGTTGGATAAGAGTTTCATTAGACCGAGCATCTCAACTTGGGGAGCTCCAGTCTTGTTTGTGAAGAAGAAGGATGGCAGTATGCGGATGTGTGTGGACTATAGACAGTTGAACAAGGTGATTCTGAAGAACAAGTATCCTTTGCCCAGGATCGATGATTTGTTCGATCAGTTGCAGGGTGCATCCGTATTCTCGTAGATTGACCTGCGTTCTGGCTACCATCAGGTTCGAATTGCAAAGCAAGACATACCGAAGACTGCATTCCGCACTCGGTATGGTCATTATGAGTTTGTGGTTGTTCCATTTGGTCTGACGAATGCACCGGCAGTGTTTATGTGTATGATGCAGCAGGTTTTCCATGAATTTCTGGACTGGTTTATGGTAGTGTTCATTGATGATATTGTGGTCTACTCGAGTAGTAAGGCCGAACATGAGGATCACTTGAGACAGGTTTTGTAGAGGTTGAGAGAAGAGCAGCTCTATGCCAAGCTCAGCAAGTGTGAGTTTTGGTTGGATGAGGTCGCATTTCTTGGTCATATTGTGTCCGGTGAGGGCATTAAGGTGGATCCGGCCAAGATTAAGGCAGTCATGGATTGGGAGCCACCGAAGAGTGTATCTGAGATACGGAATTTTCTTGGACTTACTGGTTACTACCGGAGGTTCATTGAGGGTTTTTCCTTAATAGCGGGTCCCATGACTAAGCTGTTGAGGAAAGACTGTACTTTTGCTTGGGATGACAGTTGTCAGAAGAGTTTTGAGGAATTGAAGAGTCGGTTGACTTCTGCACTAGTTTTGACTATTCTGAGACCCGGAGTGGAGTACACGGTGTTCAATGATGCTTCTGGTCTGGGCCTGGGATGTGTTTTGATGCAAGAGGGTCGGGTGATTGCTTATGCCTCCAGGCAGTTGAGAACTCACTAGAGGAACTATCCGACCCATGATCTGGAGTTAGCTGCTGTGGTCTTTGCTTTGAAAATTTGGAGACACCATCTGTACGGTGAGAAGTGTCGGATTTTCACGGATCACAAGAGTTTGAAGTACATCATGACCCAAAGGGAGTTTAATATGAGGCAGAGACGCTGGATTGAGCTTCTGAAGGATTATGATTGTACTATTGAGTACCATCCGGGCAAGGCCAATGTTGTTGCAGATGCATTGAGCCGGAAGAGAGTGGCTTCTGCGGATGAGGACCCAGTTTCTTATGCTTTGCCTTCCTTGGTGGAGCTGAGGTCGTTGGATGCACAGTTGGAGGTGGATGTTACTGGGGCGTTGTTAGCTAGTTTGAGCATCCGGCCGACTTAGAGGGATAAGATCATGGAGTTGCAGTATGGTGATCCTCATTTAGCAGAATTGCGGGATAAGGCTCTCGGTGGAGAGAGTTCTATTTTCTATGTCCGGGAGGATGGTGCCTTGATGACCGGTGATCGGTTGTGTGTTCCGGATGTCGATGATTTGAGGAGATGGATTATGGATGAAGCGCATAATGCGCCGTATGCTATGCATCCGGGTAGCACCAAAATGTACCAGAACTTGAAGAGTCATTATTGGTGGCCCGGGATGAAGAAGGATGTTGCGGAGTTTGTGGCTCGTTGTATGACTTGTCAGCAGGTGAAAGCCGAGCATCAGGCTCCTGCCGGCAAGTTGAGGTCTTTGACTATTCCGCAGTGGAAGTGGGAGCATATCACTATGGATTTTTGTTATCGGGTTACCGAGGACCCGGGGTCGACATGATGCCATCTAGGTCATTATTGACAGGTTGACCAAGTCAGCTCATTTCCTACCGATTCGGAAGACGGATACAATGGATAAGATGGCGAGGTTATATGTTTCGGGAATTGTCCGTCTACATGGAGTTCCAGTATCCATTGTGTCGGACAGGGATCCGAGGTTTACTTCCCACTTCTGGAAGAGCTTACAGTCAGCTTTGGGTACTAAGCTGAATTTCAGTACTGCATTCCATCCGCAGACCGATGGGCAGTCAGAGAGGACTATACAGACGCTGGAGGATATGCTTAGAGCATGTGTGCTCAATTTTAGTGGTTCTTGGGATGAGACATTACCGTTGGTTGAGTTTGCTTATAACAACGGATATCACTCCAGTATCGGGATGGTGCCATATGAGGCTTTGTATGGGCGGAAGTGTCGTAGTCCGATTTGTTGGGATGAGGAAGGTCTGAGACAAGTGGTTGGTCCGGACCTAGTCCAGGAGACGGTTGATCAGATTGAGGTGGTTAAGCAGTGCATGAGAGCTGCTCAGGACCGGCAAAGGAGTTTTGCCGATAAGCATCGACGGGAGATGGAGTACAGTGTAGGTGACAGAGTTTTCCTCCGTGTTGCTCCCTGGAGAGGTGTTATCTGGTTTGGGAGGAAGGGCAAGTTGAGCCCTCGTTATATTGGTCCTTATGAGATCATGGAGCGGATTGGTCCGCTGGCCTACAGGTTGGCTTTACCAGAGGAGCTCTCGCGCATACATGATGTATTCCATGTTTCGATGCTGAGGCGTTATCGGTCTGATCCTAGTCATGTTGTATCCCCGACAGAGGTGGAGGTTTCTGAGGATTTGACTTATGTCGAGGAGCCGGTGGAGATTTTGGCTCAAGAGGTGCGGCAGTTGAGGAGTCGTACCATTCCTATGGTTCGGGTTAGATGGAGCCGTCATTCTCCGAATGAGGCTACTTGGGAGGTTGAGTCCCATATGCTGGAGCAGTATCCCCATTTGTTTTGATGTTTCATATCTTGTAATTTCGAGGACAAAATTTTCTTAAGTGGGGTAGAACTGTGACGCCCTGGATTTTCATAATTGGATTTATGGAATTTTCGGAATTTTTATTCCAATTTTGCCCTTGAGGTATTTTCGAGTTTTAGTCGAGGAAATAAATTGTTATGCCTTGGAAATGTCAATTTTAAGTTGGTATTGTTCATGGTTCGGGTCCCGTGGGAAACGGATTCGAGATCGGGGTGAAACGCAAAGTTTAACGTGGTTTCTATTGAAACTACGTCGTTTTGGAAAAGAAAAAATAATAAAAAAAAACGAGTCAACAGGGCGGGTTGACCGCGCCCAGCCGAACGACGCATCGTTCGGGCTGGCGGGTCAAACCCTAAAACCCTTCTCTTCCTTTTCCTTCTTTTTTTTTCTCTTTTCCTCCAAACCGCCGCCGACCCCCCTCTCTCCTTCTCTTCTCTCTCTCTCTCTCTCTCTCTCTCTCTCTCTCTCTCTCCCTCTTCTCTTCCCCTCTCCTGCAACCCTTTTTCCCAAATCGTTCTTCGCCTTCCCTTTCGCTTTCTCGCCGCCGCCTCTTGTTCGTCATCCCTTTCCACAAATCGCGTGCCGCCACCACTGTCGTCCCTCTCGCCGCGAATAGGAGCACTCCGCCGCTTTGTCTCGGGTCGCTGCTGCCAAGTCAAGGAAGGAGAGGTGAGAGCGAGGGATGTCTTGGGTTGTGCGCACGACGGCAGAAATTCTGTGTCAACGAGTCGCCACCGCCCTCTCGAGTTGTCGGGTAAGCCTTGCTCCTCCTATCTTTTTCTTTCCGTCTTGGATTCGTGGGACCAATTTGCTAATCGGGTTAGTCTTGTTTGGCTGGGTGTGTGTTGGTTGCTGACGGTTGTTCTGTGGTCGGGGCTGGTGGTCGTTGGCTGTCGATGGGGTTGTGTGGCGATGTGTTTTGGCCGGCGATGCTTGCTGGTTTTGGTGGCGCTCTCCGGCAGCAAGGTTGTAGTTCGAGTTGTTGGTGAGCCAATTGTTGCGGTTCCAACTTGGACAGTGAAATTCTGGGTAAGGCTTGCTCCTTCCTATTTTCTTTTGCCAATTTTGTGTTGTCGGATTGTTGAATGGATGGTTGATGCATGTTGGCAGAATTGCTGGGTTCGTTCTGGTGTTTTTTTGGTGATTCTGGGTGTTTTGTGTGATGTATTGTGGGTCGGAGACCCGGATATTTGATTGAGTTGATTTATCACACAACCCTGTTAAATCACAATCTCTTGGCACACATGAACTCATAATTTGTGAATAAGAATAATGTACTGTAGAAGATAGGCTACTGTGTGCTGATGACCGGTTGGTTCGAGCGGGAAGTGATACCCCTCGGGTTTGCATGCGGGATAGCATGTGATATGCGGTTTAGCATATGGGTCTGTGATGACCAGTTCTACCTCCCTCCTTCTACCTCCCCCTTTCTACCTCCCTCTTTCTCTCTGTCTCTCTCTCTCTCTCTCTCTATGGATATGTTTGGGCTTCGTGCCTGGTTTATTTGGGCTTATGCCTGGTTGTCTCATGAGACAGGACCGAGCTCGATGCACACAGTAGGGGGCCCTGAATAATAAATGTAATAAGAGAACATAATTCACAATTGATGAAAATATAAACTGTCTGCTTATGTGGTTGGCATGTTAGTACCGATTATTGTGTGTTTGCTTACTTGTGTTTGTTTCTCTCCTTTCCTTTCGAACTTGTTTCTGCACACCTACATAATTAGATTTATACTGCTCACTGAGTAGGCGACTCACATAATCGCCAACGTTGTTTTTCAGACTCTTAGTTAGCGTGCAGTCACTTTCTATCCTTCCAAAGTTCGGACGTGGTTATCTCAGCAGGTAGTTGTGCTTCTTCTCCCGGTTGGATCCATAGAGCCGACTTGCATCTCATTTTTACTTTTGCTTTATTTTATCTTTATCTTCCGCTGCACTGGATTTTGATGAAATGTCATTTTGATTTTGACTATTTTATCGGCGGGTTGCCGGGATTTGGTATTTGATGATGTATCGGCAGGATGCCGGGTTGACTTGAGGCTTGTTAAGCCGGTTTGTTGTTGTTCTTTATGACATCTCGGAATATTAAGAATTTCTTTCCAGATAATGTTTTGGGTATTGGATTTCGTGTCCTGGGTTTCAGGGTATTTTGGTAATTTCCATAAGTTTAAGTATTTTATTATAAAATTGGGACACGGGTGTTTCACTCTCTCATCTGCTCTTCACCAACCATCACATTTTTCCGCTTTATAGGACCAGTAGTAGTAGATTCAGTACCATAGGGTCTCTCACCAAGCCGAGCTCTCCTCTTCCATGTGCACCCTGACCTTGAAGGTAAAAAACTTAAGACCTCCTCCCCACTACCCGAGTCCCCACCAACTTTCTCAACTCGATCAGCCCCCAACAAGGGCTCAGTAGAAGGATAGATATTGGTCTGAAGGCAGGACCTACTTTCAACAGACTGTCCCTTACGTTTCGGTTGCAGTCCCTTCTTACGTGAATGCGATTGATTCCCTGTCAGTGGGCCTGCCCCTAAGGAGAAAGACATAGGGACCATGGCAACAAGTGAATCATGTGACAACCTCGACTCCCTCAGTGGAGGAAGAACCAAGATGGTCTGTGGATTAGAAGCATCCGAAACAGGAAAAGAAGACTGCATAACAGGACTCTTCACTTTGAGGGAACTAGGTGGTTGATTCTGTCTTATTGGGCTAGAGTTTCTAGAAGAGGCCACATCCAGTATCGTCTCACGATTAGAAAGACCAATACTCTTGACTCCTACAAGTACATCCATAATACCTCTCTCTAAACCTACCTTCGGCACTGGTGATACCACTTCCACCCCCACAGAAAACCTCTTCCCTGACATCGGCTGATGCTCCCCAGTACTGTCCTGACGATCATGTTGCTCACCCTGTAAATCACTATGCCGGACAGAATCCCCAGAAGGGGAAGATTGAGAATAAGGTTTGAAGATAAGTTTCTGTCTAACAGGGACTTGCTGTTCTTCACTCCCAAACCGAGGACCAGTAATCTTCTTTGGTGAGGCACGCAACCAATTACCATAAGGAGTATTGGTCAAGTTCAATTCATCATCATCCCCAGGCTCACAGTCTCTATCAACATGACCTAAACAACCACAATAGAAACAGAAGAGGGGCAATCTTTCGTATTTAAAATAAACCCAGAGAGGTTCTTTTGATTTCCCGGCCATAAGAGTTCCACAAATCAACGGCTTTCGGACATCAAAGAGAATTCGAAACCGAATATATTTACCCCTCTTCATATTACAATTCTCCTCCAACCCTAGGAACGGACCAATCTTGCTTGCCAGTGCCTTAACCAGTTTCTCAAACCTCTGGTTGAAAGGTACATCATAAACTCGAACTCAGAATGGAACTTCAAAAATCTGCAGAGTAGACGGTTGTTCATCACCTGTTAGTTCCTTCAAAAGGACCACTTGGTCATCAAAATTCCAAGGCTCACTTTCTAGCACTCTCTGCTTATCCCTCCAATGGAAAAATTGGAAAGCAAATAGATTGCGATCAATTTGAGAAACCTCTACTCTATGCAGTAGACGCCAAACTTGCTTCATGGTAGCCATGAAAGCTCGAGCGTTGAAAGACCTTTCTGTCCACAGCTTTGCTACCAAGCAAAAAGATGCCGAGAGATCCCCGACGTCCTCCCCATCCCCCACATCAACCACCTTAATCTCCGACAAAGTAGGATCTGGAACCAAAACCCTACGATGCATGTCACTCTCCCCACCTCCCCCTGCGTTACTCGACTCCATGCAGACTTGTACAGGATCGGCAAAGAGAAGAGCAAAACCGAACAGAACCAACGAAAACTATAGGAAAGAAAGATCTGTGAGCAAAACAAATCCTAGAAAGGGAGAAAAACCCTAAGAAAAGGAGTAAAACCCTAGAAAAGGGAGAGAAAACTCGCACAAGCGAGAGAAAACCCGAAAAAAATGGGAGAATATTTATCATAAGTTTGGATATTAAATGGATTAGTAAGTATAAAGTGTAGTCTACAAATGAGTTTTACTTGATTCTTACCATATAATCCATCTAATTATTTTGAGTCTATAAAGCTTAGAGGTTGTCCAATAAGTATTGCATATTATCGATCCATCTAATTTTGACCACTTGTTTGCTTATTTATTACGATTGACTATCTACGAGAATTGACATGTGTGTCAAAAGAGTTCATGAGACGCCCCGACCCGTATTTACCGTACACAGTAAACACGTGCCGGAACTGTGTCAACCCAACCCAACAAAGCCCAACAGACTGCGTATAAAACAATAAACTGGCCAACGGCCCAATATCAAAAACTGTAAACCGGCCCTTCGGCCCAACATAGAACTCGTCACCCGAACCCCGGGGACATCAACAACAGCAACCATCCGGCCCAAAGGCCCAAATACCACAAATACACAACAGAAGTCCTAACGATATGCACAGCGGAAGACTTATGACTCACATGACATCATATGCAAAACCCAATGCGACTAA
>JAKUCV010004383.1:3992-32707 GCA_028386065.3 Turnera subulata
TGTTGGCGTGAGTTATGGCACAAATTATGGTTTGTAAATATAATTTAGGAGTGATTGTAGGAATTAGATTAATTAGTGAGAAATTAGAGTAATTGAGAGTAATTAGAGAGATTGTGAGTGATTGTAGTGATTGTGAATATTTTCCTTGTATAGTATCTACTTTGTACTATAAATACAGCCTCCTTGTGAGATGAATAACATATCCTTAAACCCATCTATCTTGTTTGAGTATAATATGCGCAATTCTTTATATATAAAATATAGGATTTTGATTGAGAGAAAGACATGCAGCAATATGTGGCATTTCCATATACCAGAAGAAGTATTCTCACATGTTTTTATAAGCATAATTTTTTTATGGGAGGAAGGAACCGACATCATATCAATTGCTGATCATTAAATTGTACGACTTTTTTGAAATTATACTAAATTGATGATGACACCTCCTTATGGTGCATGGTGGATGCTTTATCCCGCCACTATGCAAGAACCGGGACCTGGCCAGATTGTCAGATTCTAATCCATTATAAGTACAGGGCCAGCAAACCTGAATCTAATACAACTTCACAAACTACTTCACCCCCCTAGTTCCTGATGGGTCAAATGGAATATGCCGTCAGGTTAATTTTGGCTTGCTGGCTAGTTCAGGTGTATTGCAGTGGAATTCTGTAACTACATACATTATTGTTTGTTTGACATTAATTGCTATCCTTTTTTTTTTTTTTTATCATTGTATTGCTACTAAGGCTAACCCGCAATGGCCGCAACCCAGCACCACCTTCTTCCGCGGCCGCGGATGGCGTAGAAACATCTGACCAACAGCTCCAAGCTTGTCATGAAGCAGAGGTGTTTGTGATCATGGCTGGTTGTGGAGAAATATGAGCAAGATAGTAGATACTCTCTATTATTTATTTGTAGAAATGTGCTCGTTTTATTCTCACAAAAGTGCTTTACTTGCCATTTGCACTGTTATACTGCTCTTATGCGCAAGACTAGGATCGGAACACATATTTTTAATACTTTAAAAGAGAAAAGTGATCCCCCCCAGTGAACGAGAACCATAATGTATGTAGAATGGAGACTGGCACTAAGTTGGATAGCCAGCCCTACACTACTTTATTCTCCACTGCTCGCATAATGATAGGCGGTGTAGTGTGTAGTGTTTAGTTCTGTCAACAAAAAAGAAGAAGTGGTGTTTAGTTGTTAATAACAAAACTGAAGTACCATGTTACATGTTTGTGTTTTGGATTTTTACAGTTATTTTGAGTTGATAATATTGATACTATGCCACCTAATTACATTAATTTCCAATACTTACCCTGAAGTACCATTTCAGAGACCCAACAGATGATTCTTACCCTGTATCTCAAATTGCATTGACAAAAACAACGGACCTGATCGGTCCTGTTTATCATAGTTGGGGGATCTTATCCTTTTTTTCTTTACATGAACGATCATGTATTATTAATAAGAAAACGAGGTCAATGAAGAGTACATTACATAGAGAGGCTTTCTCAACCCCAGTTTACAGAACCTATCATGACTTAAGTACTGTTATCATAACACCTACTTCAAACAAAAGACTGGGGGGAGGTCTTATGCATTGGAATATGAGATGGAAAATTATACAATTCTAGTTTGACAAACATGAAAAAAGGTGGCATAAACCAAACCATTAACCGCATCTCTTCCAATTGCTTGATTATCAATCCCCCCTAAAAAAAAAAAGAAGTTAGACGAAAAGCTACATTAATGTGGGATGAGAAGGCTTAGCCACATAGGTGGGATGATCATCTCCGGCCATGATAACCACGATTTCGGGCTCTATTTCAAGTACAACATCTGCAGGTTCCATGGACTTCTCTTCTTTACCGTCTTCGGTTGACGGGTCACGCAACGATAGCATACACTGAAAGCAAGCATTTGCAACTAAAGCAGCTGCGATAAGCCCAAAAATGATAATTAGACCTGCAAATACATAAGCTAGCGATGAGTTCAATCGAAGAGGGCGGCTAGTGCCGGAGCCTGCTGTGGCAGTTCTTGTACTCATCTTTCCCTACAGTCTACACTACTACTACATATATTATTGGAGAGTGAACTTTTATGGCCCTGTTTTTGTGTAACTCGGTTTATATAGATTTGATTATTTAATGTGTGGGCTTCATTAGTTGGCTGATGCAACAGAATCTTTGGCTTAAGCTAGCAAGGTAGACTCATATTTGCAAACATAAGGCCTAATATTCACATTCGTGGAATTGATAAAGCAAAGTGGCACGGAAAGCTACCCGCACGTGGTGTTTTTCTTGAAGTGGCTTGGACAAACCAGCTCTTTGAGCGCATGTTCACATTCTTTCGTATGTACAGGTGTATGATCTGGATTCCACAGAAATACAGAATCAATGAGAGGGAAGAATTCCTTATCTATTCGTGGCTTTAATAAAAAAATACAAGACAACGCATGCGGTTGTAGATTCTTCTAACACATCTTATAGTTAGGTGCTGGAGCTAGAGGCACCATACAATTAGCTAGCCGAAATACGCACAGGGAAAGCACTATACGGTAGAAGACAGAATTTAATAAATTCTACAAATTCTTCTCCTCACAAGCCAATCTCCATGTGCCAAATATTCTTGGCCAAAGCTCAGAAACACATATCCAGGCAACAGTAACAACACCATCCTGCACAACTGCATGGTTAAAAAGAAAAAGACAACACTTCAGAGTTCAGCCAATTTCATTAATTAGTTAGTTCCTGTCTCCTAGTTGGTGTTTGTGTCTGTTTTGTAGCACGAAGAGAGACAAAAGAGAAAGAGATTACCATCCCCTCCAAAACCCATCACCCTTGGGCTTAGTTTCCCCCGGAGGAGGTGGAGGATATTGATCACCAATTTTTTGTGGATAAGAGGGAGCAGTTGGAGCTGCATCAGGTTTTAGAGCAGGAGCAGGAGGATTTGATCCTTAAAAGTGAAAACAGCACTTTAAAATTAGTGACAAATGGACAAGCAGTGTTAACAATTTCAATGATACTATGCAAAGTGGAACTAAGAGATTAACTGATCCTGGCAGTTTACCTCGAGTTTGGTCATGGCCATAATCATCACCCATCCTTTAAAATTGTGCTCTCTGGTAAGTAAGATTAGGAACTGATGAGGAGATGATTAAAGGTGCTAAGAACTGGCGTGTATTAAATATAGAAGGGAAAGATTGCGGAGTGGTTGTAGCTGCTTGTACATATTTGGTAGTATATATCATTTTCCTAATCAATAATGACAGATTGGTTAGCTATAGATAATTTAGTTTTTCTCTTAAAAAATTGTTTCTTACTAAGAGATTAGTTGCATGTATGACTTGTACATTCTAAGGTAGTCAAAAAAACAAAAAGTTGGGTTATCAGTTATCTGGCTTAGTGATGAAGAATAGAATACTCTAGACTCGCTTCAGTCGGATTTCAACCCGGATAAATCCTTAAAGAGAAACCATTTAATTAATCTGAGCTGGATTGCTAATGCTAGCACATTGGTTAATGACACTGCAGTAGTTTCAGTTCATTACAAAATTGATTAATCAGCAATTTGTACTGATGACATCTTCTGGCACCTAATCACGACTTAAGGTGGGATGTTGAAGAAAAAGGGCTAATCCCAGAAAAACTTAACAGTACTTTTCTGGTCNTCTCATTGTCTTGTACTATATATAGAGAGAAAATATCAAAGGAAGGGGGGACTTTTGTCCATTCTCCCACCCGGACACTCTCTCTCTCGGCTCTCCCCTCTCTCCCGATCTCTATTCTTCGTACTCAATCCGTCCATTGTACTAAAACAATACCAATCAATAAAGATCATGTGATGCCATATTTGATTTCATATCAAATATGTATATGAATTAGTTGATACACCAGTTACTCTCTATGGCGGATAATAGAGTTTGAAGAAATCGCAGTAAAAACTGATGCTCATAAGTAGATCTGAGTAAGAAACTAAGCCTATAGGGTTTTTTAGTTTCCCATCTGGTATCCGGAATTTTGTCCCAGATTAATCAGGATTCGACTCAGGTCTCGCACTTTGATGATCTTTTTTTTGCCAGAAAGTGAAATGTATATGGATTAAGCAGGACATAGCATAACAACTACAACATCAACACGCCCCACATAGAACATCCAGTGCAACACACACACACTGTCTCTGCCTAGGATGGAGATCCTTCATAAATCTCCTAACAAAATACATATAATATGCCTACTGGTTGGTTAAGCATATAGTTTACCTGCTTCAGTATTGGAGATGCACATTTTCTATTTAACTTCAACCCAGACGACGAGTCCTCCAAGCTGATAAATATGAGTGACAGATGGAGAAAGGATTATGTTATTCTTTCTTTCCCTTCAAACGCCGTCGTCTATTCGATTGCCATCTAATGCCAGCCTAGTGTGTTAGTAAGTAGGCCATCCCCCGGATTTCAGACATTGGAAAATGGAGACATGTCCTGTAGCTCTCCTAAGAGAAACATCCATGTGCCTACTACTTACTAGTTTAGAAAAAGTTTTGAACAAAAAAAAAATAAAGATTTCAAATTAATGGAGAAATTAGGAGAGTCGCGTCTGGTTTTGTGCTCTAGGAGACAACATTGATATTTTACTCCTAATGAGGCCAAAGTTATTCTTCCTGGTATGTATTGATATTTTTATTTTTTTTTGTAGTTTGCATTTAGAATCTCTCTTGATCATATACTATTACATTATTATTATTACTACTTCCTTTCAAAGAAGGAGGTTGCTAAGCGTGCGGGAAACTTTGTTCGTTCCCATTAAGTCAAAGTAGCATGACTGGAAGAGCATTATTAAACCAAATGATTTGGGTTCAAATATTTTTTTGTTTTTATATATGTTACCGTCCCCATGTTTGTTGTTTAATGAATAGGTGAAAGCAATGAGAATAAGATCTCCCAGCTTAGAAAAAATTGTCCCCTTTTACAAATAAACCATATCTTCCTTTCAACCCCTCACGTGGGGGCCAACAGAGAAAGAGCAGCAGCTCGTAGTAGAATAGAGATGTGTGATTTCTTTGCAAAAAAGGGACAATCAGCAAGAATAATTCATGGGCCAAACCTGTCTGGTGATACCATATAATAGGTCATGGCGTTCAATTATAAGTGGGGAACAACCAAAATCATGCTTTCAAGTATGGGGACATAGAGTGCCCAAACCTACTGGATTTTAAACTCTTCAAGTACGTTTTGTTTGTTTACCCTCCAAAACATGGAGGGCCCCAACCGTGGAGTAGTCAATTATCACTGCAACAACACAAGGTCATGCACATCACTATTACTTTCTACTTTAATCTAAGCTTTACTTTAAAATCAATGGTTTTTAACCCTACTGTTTGTATGGAAAATATAATATTAGGAAGGATTTGACAATTTCCAATTCTGAGTTGATTAGTTTCATCGGTTGGGTTATACATCAGAAGGGAAACTAAATATCAGTTGTTTCTAAATTTTTTAATTTCCCCTTCAAGGGAAAAATTTCAATTATGTTGCTTAATGCAGGTGGTTGGTCTGAGTTGCTTCACGGGTCTGATGAAATTAGTACAATAATCCCTGATAGAGACAAGGGGCATGGCATGTGCCCCTCGCAAACTGGGTTGTTTTAATGTATTTTTGTTGGGTATGATTTGCCTGGAAAGTCATATACATTTGCAAGGCCTTTCCCTTTCAAAAAGACATGAAAAAAGTGGTACTAAGGTCCACTTTGTGAAATTTTCACTCTAGTAGTGTAATTATGTATAGTGTAAAGCAGTAGTAGCCTAGCAATGATGACCCAAAAACTATATGATGGTCTGACGTAAATTCAAGATTGGTGATTAGCACTTAAAAAAAAAATAGATACTACTGGCTACTGCTACATTTTCTCGCCTCTTGTGCACGTGCAGTGGAGCAAGAGTCAAAAATGTACTGCAGTGGCTACCATCAACTAGATGAACAGGTTGCTTCACAAAACCTACCTTCACAAAACCCACCAGGGATCGAAAGCATGAATTTAGTGTTGAAAACTTGTGGGGGGAGGCAAAACCCACATGCAAATTAAATTTTGAGGTGAAATATGAGGTCATTCAAAATGTTACTACCGCAAAGATCATTTCAGAAATGAATGCAGGAGTAAATTCTGGAAGCTATCTGTCTGATCAATATTAATTCACCCAGGTCTGTGCCCGTCCTTAAGTACTACTACTAGCTATGGAAGGGAAAAAATATAAGAGTTGCTGCCAGTTGAGTTATCTAACATCATGAATCTAATCCAAAAGACATGACATTTTAAGATCCTAGTGAGATAAACGAGAAACAAGCCACAGCTAGCAAATTGTGATGATCTCGCAGATATACAGCTATGTAACAACTGCAAAGGATAAAATAACTTTTTCCTCTCGTTAACAGGAAATTAAGACATGGTTTTTTTTTTTTTTGCTTTGCTGAGGAGACAGGAACAAGCAAATTGGAGGAGGACAGAACAGCAAGAGCAGAAAGTCATTTTAGCTTAGTTCATCTCATCCACATCCAAAAACCTAACTGCAGTTGTCTTTTACTATAACACAAGCTTTTGACCCTAGTAAAAACTAATCATTTTTAATGACAGGACAGAAAATATTAAAGGTGCCAAAACTAAATGGCATAGCGGATGTGCCCTCTTACCGGCTATTTAAAACATGGGTCTTATATTCTCTGTAGTTTTGTGGACTGAGCCAATCTGCCTTTGCATTTAAAGCATCCTTTTTTATTAATGACGGATGCAGAGAAGTAAAGGAGATTGTATCTTCACCTGTGAAACCCAATGACCAAGTAACAACTCATGTCCTTTCAAATTCAAGAAACTTTGGTATTCATGCCTTTTGCAAAGATGCATTTCACTTTCTTTGACAGCTTCTAGCTGTCTTCAGCTGATTCAAGTCAGAGAATTAATTGGTTCTATTTAGATTTCCAGGTAGAGGCTTTAAAGAAAAAGTGGGTTTGTGTAGCTTTCAAAAAATGTGGAGATGTGCATATCTGTAATTAGTGTGGAGAAACTGTTCTGAGTCAGAAAGATTGGAGGGAGGAGTTTCTTCATGTGTCTAAACTCTAAATGTCTCTTCAATTCCCTATTTAATAAGAACCCCCAAGCTTCTCCCTTGTCCACTTAATTGTTGCAAAAGCCCCACAAAAGAAATTCTTTTTCTCTTCTTAATTCTTCTTCTCCTACTTCTTCTTCTCTTCTTCTTCTTCTCCTTCTTCTGGCTTTATAGTGATGGAGTCTTCCCAAATCTTTGGAGTCTCAGAAGAGTGTCAAAGTTGTGAATCCGGGTGGACCATGTACCTTAGCTCCCCAGTACATGGTGACGATGGTGATGACTATAGTGATGGAGGAGATCATAACAGTGTTCGCCATGGCAAGAACTATAATCATGAAGATGACAGTGATGATTCTATGGCTTCTGATGCTTCTTCAGGCCCAAGTCACCTAGGTGTTTCTCATTTCAACCAGGACGGAAATCAGCTTGTCGGTGGATATTGCTTGGAAGTGAAAGCTAAAAAAACAATAGAGAAGAAAAATGCCGGCATGAGGAGGAAGGAGGAGAAAGAAGAGAAGGCTTTTAAGGCAAAAGGAGCAACAGCTCCTGCTCAAAGTACTGCTTCCAAGGTAAGGAGAAACATTCGGATGGGAAGAACGAACTGATGAATGTATCTTGTTATATGTCCTAATGTTATTCTGCAGGGATTTGTGATGGCTGAAAATGTTGATGATCGTATGATGATGAGAAGAAAAGTAGCTAGGCTGCAACTTACGATTATATATGTTATGTATTTTCAGACTTTTGAATGTACGAGTTCGTCAAGAAATATAATAACCAATTTGCAGCAACGTAAATTTAATCAACACACACTTGTGCTCAATGGCATTTCAATGGTTCGTTACATTTTTCTGCAGTATTATCTTTGACATGAGATATATATGATGCTTCTGCATCCTGCATTTGCTTTCCAAGAACGTTCCCGTTTCATCGGGACAACAAATCATACAACATCCATAGCAGTGAAGGCATTATTAGTGTATGCATTGAGTATTTGAAGATCAAGATAAAAATCTAGTTAGTTGCCCATTTTATGTATGTGATTACTTCTCAAACATCTAAAGTTGAATGCATGATCAAGATATTGATCAAGATCCATACAGGCCAATGAATTACATAAGTTTTAGAACTCAGAAAGGGTTGAGATCACAAGCTGGATGAATTACGCGTTGAAAGAAAATAGGAATCTGTAGGGAAGAGGGGCATAATGTAGGAGCATTTGGCTGGACAATAACTCTTGAAGAGTAATAACAACCCCCATATGGTAACATTTTACTCTCTTTTGAGTGCTTTTACTGTCTTTCTGCAACTGCATTGAATCCGGAAAACTCCATCGGAAGGAGGAGAAGCACCTTTAGAACTAACGGTCCATTGATTGCTAGGCCTTGAATACCGGTATCCAATGAGAGTAGTACTCCTGTGTAGGACAATCCAAGACAAATTGAGAGAGTACTGGCACTCTTTGCATTTACTGTCCGAAATTTATCCATTTAAGTCGATAGGACATGGAAATTTAAAGCCATTTGTCCTGCTGAAAGAAGTATAAATTGCATGAAGAATAGGAACTCCATGTGTACTACTAAAGTGTGAAGTCTAGTTAGCCTGATTTGTCATGGTTGAACTTGGAAAAAACTTAAACAGACTTGTAAAATGGCCAATGGCTAACATATTCACTCCTGTATACACTAAAGCTTCCCATCCCCGGCAGTAGAAATCTCAATTTCAAAGCTTATGAGATGATCACCAAATTAAGTTGAGGAACATGCACGTACCTGCTGCTTTTGACAGTCATCTTTTATGTGAATGACCAAGAAAATGTATAGCAGATAACATATGCAAAATGATATAACCGTGTATTCAATCTAAGAGTGAACAAAAGCTTACACAGGAGTAAAAGTTCATGTCCCTGATGAATGGACTGGTGCATATATAATACAGATATATATTCAAGAAATGTTGATATGACAAAGCGAGCGCTCTAGGTGGACCTGAACTAGGACACAATGCCATGCACGTGGATGACGAGGATTATAAGTAATTTAACCAAGGATTTTGACAATTCTTTCCACAGCCTGGGCCAACATATAATAATAATGCCCCTCTTGCATGGCAGGTCCTCTCTAGGCTGCTAGTAGAAGCAAAAACAGCCCAATCGTATTACTTTTTCTAACTGTACAAGTTATCCTTCGTTTTCCAGCTATAGCTAGCTATATTGTTGTGTGTTTTATCAAGAAAAAAGGTAGCTATATACTACTGCTGGAGGTAAAAAGATTGTTATATATAGTATATGGCATTTTGATTCTCCACAATTACTATTGATAGAGATACCAAATCTAAGCTATCATTGTACGCTGGGTTACAGAGACCAATTATGCATAGTTTTGCAGTATTATTACTAGCTGGGGATCAGATGACGACAGAGGCTGTATGAGGCAAACTGCATTGAACAGAATTTGGAAACAGCTGTGATGGGATCAGTTGCATTGGATCGGCATAGATTACTGGAGCTGAAACCAGACCAGTGCAGCACAGGGGCATGTGACCACTTGTTCAATTATACCTAGCACATTTCCTTTTCATGCTTCAAACTGGCCAATTTCATTAGTGGGGACATGGCCTCATCGCATCTCCTTGGGTGTGACAAGGTCCATTTCCATGGAAAGCGACTGGCATATTGAGTCATGCAGGAATCATCTATACTGGATTTTGTACTGAAACTAGCTGGCTTTTCTGGCGTTTCTCAATGGAACAGTTCATGATGAAACTCCAGAGAATTCTACTATATTTCTTTCAAGGACAGAAATATAGAAACAGGAGAGGAAACCCGGATTGATGTTGCAATGAACCCTGATAAAAAAAAAAAAAAACTTTTCCATTACGGATAAGTTCTTGGATGTATATATGCCAACCAACCAACCACAAAAACGAGTAAATTAAATGACTCGTGGAAATTATTAATTACCCATCATCATTAGTATTTCATAATAACACCGCATTCTGCATATGGAAGTATGTTCATTAATTTCCACCGGATCAGTAATGTACATTAATTGATCATCACTTGGAATTATACAACCTTCCACACACTTAAAAATAGAAACATTCTGTGTATCAAAAATTAAGATCTATTTTATGGTCACGAGTCATAATTTAACATGGTTAAAAATAGCCCAAGTTAATGAGGATGATCATGATGGGCTGCAGGGAGATCACCTTCAATATGGCTACAACAACCTTAATGGGGGTACACACAGTATGGGGGCAAAGTAGTTTTTGGGGTTAGCCCCAGCTTTTCAAGCGAATGGGATACAAAGCAAGGACATCCCCTCTTTAAGGGTAGGGAAGGCGGGAACTTAAGGTCCGAAATCTAATTACGCCTGTCCGTTGGGTAGTACTCTAACCATGTGTGATATCCATGGAAATTAAATGAGGATTAGGGTTCTTCCAGATACATGGTCCTTTGCTAGAAAATGCAACCTTCAGCTGGCCAGTAACTAATTTAGTACTAGTTAATATATAAGATGTCCAATGATGATGACTAAACATGTTATGTCATCAATTAAAGATAAGATATTCCACACTCAATTATATTGGTCCCATTCCAAAAAGATATAGTACAATAAGAACGAAATTTATCCTAAAAATAATATTTAAACGCACCAATTTCTACTCATCATGGGTTATTAGTGTGTGATTAACATTAATGCCTCCTTGTATAGGTGCAAGTGTATAAAGTCATCGTCGTGGGTTAGATATCATTAACATGGATGCAAAAGTGTTAGCTTATGGTAGTTGTACTTGTAGACATCAACCATCTATCAATTTATTATCAAGTTGATTACCCTTTTCCATAAATAATAGCGAACCATGCATATATACAAATCAAACAGACGGGGAAGCAGGTGGGTAACAAACATAAAACCCAAGCAAGCTCTCCCCTTCCATCGTTAAAAAATAAAAGTAGTTCACTGCCATTTCGATGTGATATGATATTGTAGAGAGGCAAAAGATCAGAGACAAATGGCACATGATTATCTCCAGATTGAAAAAAGGAATCTCTTTCCTTCTCTTTTTTTTTTTTTTATTTGTGAGCTTTATTAGTTGTGAAGTTTGGACACGTGGCAGGGATTGGTTGTCGTTTCTTAGAATTAGAACGAATCATCCAGTAGTAAGCGGGCCGAGGGTGTGAGTACGAAAGAAATTGACTACATAGGCCCAACTAGACCCAACAATAGCATTGTGGAGCCACGTGAAGAATGGGCCCAAGTCCTTGAAGGGTTCTGTTTCCATGTTTCTTGTTTTGGATCCTCTGGGGTGTGTGACTTCGTCCCATGAGATTGAGGACAAAATATGAATTTGTCCGGGTTTGCTTGAGGTTTTGTAGCCTACGGTGAAGTCCCGGGAAAGCTGGAAGGATACATCTTTGACCAGGACGAAACAGACATATAATTCACGTAGATTAGGAATGAACCTGATTGACGCAAAACCAGTATCCATAACACAAAACCAGGATAAAAGTGGAATAGCATCTGGAACAGAAGGCCCAATTTAGTTATTTTGAAAGTCTTACCCAAACAATTAGTTTGTTAGGCAACAAACCCAAGCCCGTTTGGTATAAAAACAGCTCTGGTGTCCAAACCTTTACCATAAGTTTTTTTCCAACAGCAGTCCTAATCCTCGTTATTATACTCTTTGCAACATAAAGGATTCTGACTATAGTGGATATAGTTCTTCTTAGCCTGGAATTTCAATAAAGGATAAAGGTTATCATTGAAGATATTCCATATTTGTTGTTGCACTTAGACCATATCTTTGATAATTATACACCTAAAACAGCCAATAGGATTGTTGATTGGATTGTTAAAGTATTAAGAATATCCTCCCACTATCCAATTGCCCTACTTTCAGAATTAGGGATCATTTGTATATAGAGTGTGTATATCCTTAATCTTACGGCTAATATATTATCTAATATCTACCATATATTTTGAAATTAAAATTATTTATTCTTTTACACAAATTTTTAACCTTCAACTTACCGTTAAAAGTTAATAATCTATGTTTTGTTTAAGGATTTATTTATCCACCTGAATCAAGTACAGGTATTCTCAAACAACGGGAGATAACAATATCCAACGCCACATGCAATGGCCCAAAGTGTGTCGACGTGGACCAACTTCGCCTTGTTATTCATCCATTCCATTTCCGTTACATACACCCCCTTCGTTTTCCCTTTTCTCCTCCCTCCGTTCCCACACTCACTCGCACTGACTCGCTCTCCACTCACCGATGACTCGGTGAGAATCGGAGCATCATTCTCCTCACTAAAACCAGCTAACCCCGTCCTCCAAATATGTCCAAGCTACTCCTCCTCCACTCCCCTCACTTCACCTCCCCAATCCACCGCCGCACCGTCACCTCCCTCCTCTCAAACCCTCGCTTCCACCGCGCCCACTCCCTCTCCGTCTCCCCTTCCTCCTCTGCCTCCCCCTCCGCCCTACTCCTCCACCACAGCCACCACCAACTCCTCCCTCTCTCCTCCTCTCCTCCTCTCCTCTTCTCCTCCACCACCATCCGCACCGTCTCAGTCCGCGCCTTCGACTCCTCCTCCTCCAACGACGAGACAGCTACTGAAAACCAAGCCGAGAAGAAAGACGGCTCCGAATCGTCCGAAGCCGAGCAGCTCGAACATGCTAAGAGGACCGACGACGAGTATCCTAGCGGAGAGTTCGAGTTCAAAGAACTCGGCGCGTGGGATAAGTTCCTCGTCAAGCTTCGCATGCTTATTGCGTTACCTTGGCAGCGCGTACGCAAAGGAAGCGTCCTCACTATGAAATTGCGTGGCCAGGTTTTCCTTCCATTTCCTTTTCTCTCTTTTTTCTTCTTAATTTTTTTTTAAATTTTTAGTGATATTATTTTTAAAAAATTCTATCGTGGAATATTAGATATCTGATCAGCTGAAGAGCCGCTTCTCTTCGGGGCTATCGCTGCCGGGAATTTGCGAGAATTTTATAAAAGCCGCCTACGATCCTCGCATCGCCGGTATCTACCTTCACATAGATACGTTGAGCTGCGGGTGGGGTAAAGTCGAAGAAATTAGGCGTCACATTTTGGATTTTAAGAAATCTGGTAACTCATCCTTGAACAAAATATGATTATTAACTTCACTGTTATTGTACGCGAGCATCATGAGGGCCGTTAAAAAAGTTATCCCGTTTCGTTTCATTTGCAGGTAAATTTGTAATTTGTTATGCCCCTTCTTGTAGAGAGAAAGAGTACTACCTTGCCTGTGCCTGTGATGAGGTGTATTTCCCTCCAAGTGCATATTTTTCCTTGTATGGGTTGACCGTTGAAGCATCATTTTTAGGAGGTTAGTACAGTTAAGGTTTTATATGGTATCTAATTTTTGTAGTGACATTTGAACTATTAAGGCGAATTTCTAATTAAAATTTCATGGGTATTGGTCAGGAATGGATCAGTTATAGAATTGTATTTGGTCACGGAGTTGCAGTTGGTAATTGAAAATGTGCTTTGCAGGTGTGCTTGAGAATATTGGAGTCCAACCAGAGGTGCAAAGAATTGGCAAATACAAGAGTGCAGGGGATCAACTTACACGAAAATCTATGTCTCCAGAAAACTGCGAGATGCTGACTACTCTGCTTGATAATATCTATGAAAATTGGCTAGATAAAATTTCTGCTGCAAAAGGTCCGGTTCCAGTCTTTTGAGTCGTTCAATGTTTAATGTTATTCAACTTTGATTTGGTTTCTAATTAGCTTACTCCAGTTTCATGATATGATTCATAGGTTTCTGAAAACTCTGTACAGGAAAAACAAGAGAAGATCTTGAGAGATTCATTAATGCAGGAGTCTTCAAAATAGAAAGGCTGAAGGAAGAGGGTTTGATAACAAATATACACTATGATGATGAGGTATGGGATTTTACTATCATCTGGTCCTAATAGAAGTTGGAACAAATGTGGAGTTACAAATCAGTATTCTTTAGAAAAGAGCAAAACAAAATCGAGAGAGAATGACTGATAAAAGAATAGCCCATTCTTTGTATGAAGCCTATAAATACTTAATAATGCTGTCATCCACCTTTTTTTTTAATAGCACTGTTGGCTGCTGATTCTGTTATGGCTGTATATGAGTTTGAAGATGTCTTGCAAAAAGCAGCCTCTGCAGTTTCCATATTATTGATTAAAAAATATTTATTGTCCTCAATAGGGAGTGAGACGTCAGCTTAAAGTTAATTTGTACATCACATATTTTCCGGTCTGATACTATGTGGATAATATTCTAGTAATATGCTTACCTTCAGGTCATTTCAATGTTGAAAGAGAAACTTGGAGTACAAAAAGATAAAGCTCTTCCTATGGTTGATTTCAGGTAGCGAACATCGTATCACTATCCATCAAGTGCATTAGTTTTCACATATGCTGGAGATTAGTTACCCAGCTATTATTAATTGCAGATTCACTTCATAAACCTTTTGATCCCTTCTCTGGTTATTTTTATCAATTATTTCAAATCAGAATTTCTTAGATCCAGAAGTTTGAAGAATGTCTTATACACACCATTGTTATCATATCTATCATTAGAAATGTTGTTTAGAACTTTAAAAATGTATTCTCCATTATGTAGTTTATTTCTGATCTCGATGTATGTCTTATATTCCCCTCTTTTGAAGTGTACTGCTGCAGATAATTGAGTATCTTACCTGCCTTATGTTGGTAAATGGTTTTACATTTAGAAGGGCTCCTTTGTGTGTTAAAAGTTTTTCTAGCATTCTAGGTGGCAACTGCCTGGCAAATTTTTAGATATGCAAGTCTGCCCACTGTCCGGTTTAGGTATTATGCGCATCACACCATGTTGTTCCTTATGTTTTGTCACTATACTTGTCATCCTACTTTTTCCATCTCTTTCAATTTGAAATCTGTTCATGCCCTGCCCCACTGCCAAATGCAGTAAATACTCACGTGTTCGAAAGTGGACCCTTGGTTTAACTGGTGGCAAAGACCTCATAGCTGTTATAAGGGCCTCTGGAGCTATTAGTCGTGTTCGGAGTCCATTAAGTTCGTCTGGTTCAGGTATTGTTGGGGAGCAATTGATCGAGAAGATTCGTACTGTAAGAGGTATTCTTCCTTCTTTTCATTTCTTTTTGGGTAAAAATGTCAGAGATATGCTTGATGTCGAAGGTCTGATGGCATTCATTCTAGTGTCCATCCTCTTCGTTCGTTGATGTGTAAAGAGCAATATTTCCCCTTCAAACATCATAGAGGATCATATAGGCAAGAAAATTTGAAAGAAACCATGGTATGCGTCTGGTAGAGTCAAAGATTTCATAGGAAAGCTGTAAATAGAGAACTACAAATATAGGGAGCTACGCATTTGGAAGTATTTGCCTGGGATTTGTGTGACACAAATACATCTTTGACTAATTACTAGTCTCTCTGGAGAAAGTTCTAATCTGTTGCTTGTGGGTTGGCGTCTCAACTGTGGATATTTTCCATTTTTATTCAAGTGGTTGTTATTGTTTAACTCAGCCTTCTGCTTATATTGCATCTTAATTTTTCCTAGAGTCAAAAAGATATAAAGCTGCTATCATCAGAATTGACAGCCCTGGAGGTGATGCTCTTGCTTCCGATTTGTAAGTGTTGTTATATTGTACCTTTCAAGTGCAGAATTTGAAGTTAATGACATTAACTACTTAGAAGGTCTGCTTTGTGGATATCAAGTTCATTAATAGTGACCGGGGGTGATTAAAACATACCGGCCAACTTTTGCCTTTAGGTGAATCCATGCACCTAGTTTTGTGTAAAATTACCGGAAATTGTTATGCTTCTCGTAGCATGACTGAAACAAATATTTTTACTGGCATGGAAAAAGGTCATTCATTCTCCAAGCTATGTGTGACAAAAGTCATTCATCTTTCTTAAATTGAAGAAATCATAAAAAGTACAAAGGAGAATAGTAAAAAGATCTGTCCTTGGTTGACCAGGCACACCCATATTTGATTGGGAGGTTCATCTTCCTCACATCTTCCTTCCTTTATGCCAAAGAAAAAGTGCTTTTTTGATTCCAAGGTGTCTCCTCAGGGTCTAGCCAGAGCAACCTGGCTATTGCTACAATGCTTACCCTTTGCTCGGAAATTCACCATTGCTAGTTTGTTTGACCTTATTAGCATGTGCTCTGACTGTGACTGTACCAAAAATGAAAAGTAAATTTGGACGTAGCTCTATTCATTAGCCAAATGTGTTATTTTCTCCTTGATGTTTGCTTATGCAGAATGTGGAGGGAAATCAGACTTCTGGCTGAATCAAAACCTGTGATTGCATCTATGTCTGACGTGGCAGCAAGTGGAGGATATTATATGGCAATGGCAGCAGCGACCATAGTTGCAGAAAGTTTAACCTTAACGGGATCAATCGGAGTTGTTACAGGTGAACTTCAGAATGCATAGTACACTCGAATTGAAAACATATCTGTGGAAGATGAGGGTAGTGTTCGTAATTTGCAAACTGTATGCAGTATCTGGAAGAATGCAAGGTCAAATGAACATCTTAATTGAGCGTGGGGTTCATTTGATTGATTTGCTATGGCAAATGCCTGAATTACTCAAAACTAAATTAGTTAATAGTGAACAGTTTTACATTTGTGAAACCAGCTCGAGGAGACCTTGTCAACTAAAAGCTTTTTATATTTTGGGTGGTCTTAATGTTTGAAATTGATGCTTGGTAGGAAAGTTTAACCTGGGGAAGCTATATGAAAAAATTGGCTTCAACAAGGAGATCATATCAAGAGGTAGATATGCAGAACTTCTAGCAGCAGAACAACGACCTTTAAGGTTAGAGACGCTATTGCATTTCCTCTTATACTGACTTCAATTTCTAACAGTAAACAGATCTGCAATTTATTTTGCATTTCTTGGCTTGTGGTTAAAAGTTAAGCAAAAGGTCATTTTACAGATGGTAGCTGGTCTGCATGTCAGGCCCGGTTTTCCTACAAATGCTCTTCTCTTTTCTTTTCCTTCTCCCTCTCTTAAGCTTGTCTGCTTTCTGATGTAGTAATTGGAAGAAATTAACTTGTGCTAATTCTCCAGGCCAGATGAAGCAGAGCTCTTTGCCGAATCAGCACAGAATGCTTATAGGCAGTTTCGTGATAAGGCCGCATTTTCGAGAGCAATGCCTGTATGATTTGATTTTTATAGTTCTAGTAAAATCCACTTTCCCTAGAGTGTAAAAAGAACAGAAACATTAACCGTTATTCAGCTTTCAGGTGGATAAAATGGAAGAGGTTGCACAGGGCAGAGTTTGGACTGGTAAAGATGCTGCTTCAAGAGGCTTAGTTGATGCAATTGGTGGACTTTCTCGGGCTGTTGCCATAGCGAAACAGAAGGCAAATATCCCTCAAGATACAAAGGTTAGTTCAATATTCTTTTTTTCTTCTTTTTGTTTTTTTGATGAATTCTTTCTTGGGTAGACCAAATAAGAACTGTTCAATCTTACTTTAAATTGACTAATGCAAAGCGCTATTGACATTACATACTATCATATTTCTTCTGTCATAACTATCAAAAGCACGACCACCTAGATTGATGTTCGAAGTGAAATGTCTGGGTGGTACCAGTATCCCATTACTGTAAACGTGACCTATATGTGTCTGTTGGACTGGTTCCCAAGAGGGTGAAAAGTGTATGCTGCAGTTGCAACATAACCCATTAGACGAGTGGCTTGCTTGTCTAATGATATCCCCCTTTCTGCTTCTATGTGAAGAAGGTTCTGTAGATATAACAATTACGAATCCAGTGTAGTTCATCCATCTGTGATGGGCACACATTAGAAGTTTATCTTGAATTCTTAGTTATGTTCTCTTTATTTAGGTGATCTACAGTATACCAAAAAAAGGTTTCCACATGTTCTTCTCTAGTGGATGAGTATTAATGACCTCCTACCCAAGGCAAATTATAAATGTGCCAGTGATCTTAACTGTTTTCTGTGAAGCTGCCTGTCTGCCGTTTCTCTTTCTATAATGCACTAATCCCTGTGGTTATCTTGTAATCAGAGGTCTGTGTCTTTTCAATTATCTTCTATGAAACCTGACCCTGATAATCTGGCTTGGATGGCCCAGGTTACGCTTGTTGAGCTATCAAGGCCTTCTCCTTCGCTACCAGAGATCTTAAGTGGCATTGGTAGTTCTGTGGCCAGTGTGGACAGAACTTTGAAAGGATTGCTACAAGACTTGGCATCTTCAGATACAGTTCAAGCCCGAATGGATGGCATCTTGTTCCAGAGCCTAGAAGGAGCTTCTACCAACCCTATCATAAATTTAATAAAAGATTACTTAAGTTCTATTTGATCCTTGATCTAGTCTATTTTGTCAAATATATACTCTGTTGACATCATAGAGTAGCTATAGTGTTCTGGTGATTGAAGGGTCAACTGAAGCGAGGCCTACCTGGCAAAAGAAGAGGTAGATATTCCCTTTTGTAGAGGTCCTGGTTTTAGAAACATCAAACCCCCGAGCTTCATTCGCGTTTGATTGTTCAACAATTAAACAGGAGTGATATGAGATGGTGTAAATTGTACCTTATCCAAATTCAAGAAGTGTTTACCCATTGCAGGAATGTGAGGATTATGTACATCAGAATGAAATCTCTCGGGCCCTATTTGCCGAATCCAAACTTCTATGAAAGTACCAAGATTTTTATCTCAAGCGGTCGTTTGATAGATCCACATCAAGTGTGCTCAGCTTAGGAATCCAAACATCTAAATATGCTATGTATATGGTCAATCAATTCATGGCAGCTCGTGATGGGATCTACTTCATGGATGCAGCTATTAGTAATGTGGCAGAGCAGGACTGATTTTTGCAGTATGAGAAAATATCCAATAACCGTGCCCTTCCAAACTGGTGATTTTCTATTTTGCTTAGATTATTCTGAGCCAACTACGTAAAGGTAAAATAGTCTAACAATTTACTAGACCAAGGAAAGCCGATAAGGGCACAGCCACTCTGCCTCTGCGTAATGAACATCGACAAAAACAAAGAGCTGAGTTTTCTTTTTATGGGAATGAGATATATCCGTTACTGCGTCAAAGATAAGAGCTGGGCTTTTTATAATACAAGTGTTCACGATTTACTATGCTGTCCTAAGCTCACAGTACCATGACAACTCTGCAGCAGCCCAACACCGTTCTGCTGCCGGTATCATCACCCCGTCGCCACCGCCACCAACCTCACTGCATACCCACAAAAGCCACCGTCAAGAGCCGCCCCTTCCATACAAGCTCATCTTTCTCTACCTCTTCTGCAACCCGCACCCCAATTCTCACTAAAACCCCTACCCAGCAACCACCTCTTCTTCTCCTTCATGAAATAACCAGCCTCTGCCAATCCAATAACCTACCTGAAGCCTTGACCCTTCTTCGCCCACTCACCCAGAAAGCCACTTCCTCTCCTTCACAAACAAAAGAAGCAATTGGTATCTTGCTTCAAGCCTGTGGTGACCAAAACGACATCGAAACGGGCCGTCAGCTCCACGAGATTGTTTCGAGGTCGGCCCAGTTTCGCAATGACTCTGTTCTCAACACTCGTCTCGTTACAATGTACGCTGCTTGCGGCTTCCCTTTGGATTCTAAGTTGGTCTTTGATCATATAAAGGAGAAGAATTTGTTCCAGTGGAATGCGCTGATTAGTGGGCTTGTTAGGAATAGAGAGTACGGTGAGGCTGTTAAGGTGTTTGTGGAGATGATTTCGTGTACGGAGCTGGAGCCGGATAATTATACTTTGCCTTGTGTGATCAAGGCTTGTGGTGGGAGTTTGGACGCTGGGTTGGGAGAGATGGTTCACGGGATGGTGGTAAAGACCGGTTTGGGGTTGAATCTGTTTGTGGGGAATGCATTGATTGCAACGTACGGGAAATGTGGGTTTGTGGAGGAATCGTATAAAGTGTTTGATCATATGCCTGAGAGAAATTTGGTTTCGTGGAATTCTGTGATTTGTGCTTTTTCGGAGAATGGGTTTTCAAGAGAAACGTTGGGTTTGTTTAGTGAGATGATGGTGAGTGAGGAAGGACTGTTGCCTGATGTTGCTACATTGGTTACTACTTTGCCGGTTTGCGCGGGAGAAGAAGTTGGCATGGGAATGATGGTTCATGGCTTGGCGGTAAAACTGGGACTGAGTAAAGAGTTGATGGTCAGCAATGCTTTGGTAGACATGTATTCAAAATGTGGGTACTTGACTGAAGCGAAGTTGTTATTCGATAAGAATAATGGCAAAAATGTGGTCTCTTGGAATGCCATGATTGGGGGTTTTTCGAGAGTTGGAGA
Source organism: Turnera subulata (assembly GCA_028386065.3). Classification (NCBI taxonomy): domain Eukaryota; kingdom Viridiplantae; phylum Streptophyta; class Magnoliopsida; order Malpighiales; family Passifloraceae; genus Turnera; species Turnera subulata. Next base: position 24,424 of record JAKUCV010004383.1, read on the forward strand.
TGCCTTTGGGACATATAATCTTCTGCAGAAAATGCAGATGCGAGGAGGAGAGGTAAAGGCCAACGAGGTCACCATTTTGAATGTCCTGCCAGTTTGTTTGGAGAAGTCGCAACTACTGAGATTGAAGGAAATTCATGGTTATTCATTCCGACACGGGTTTCAACGCAAGGAACTGGTTGCCAATGCTTTGGTTGCTGCCTATGCTAAGTGTGGAATGCTAAGTTATGCTGAGGCTGTCTTTCATGGTATATTAAACAAGACTGTCAGCTCTTGGAATGCACTTATTAGTGGCTACGGGCAGAGTGGTCATCCTAAGAAGGCTTTAGATTTGTACCTTAAATTGACTTATTCAGGCTTAAAACCTGACTGCTTTACAATAAGTAGCTTGCTTCTAGCTTTCGGAAATCTGAAATCACTGCATCGGGGCAAAGAGATTCACGGATTTGTGCTACGAAATGGGTTAGAAACTGATCCATTTATTGAAATCTTGTTGGTATCTCTTTATATTCATTGCAGGAAATCTTCTACTGCTCGTGTATTGTTTGATGAGATAGAAAACAAAAGTTTGGTCTCGTGGAATGCCATGATTGCTGGTTATTCTCAAAGTGGACTTCCAAATGAGGCCCTGTCTCTGTTTCGAAAGATGTTGTCTGCCGGAATTCAACCTGATGGGATTTCCATAGCAAGTCTATTCGGGGCTTGTTCTCAACTGTCAGCTTTGAAATTGGGAAAAGAAACTCATTGCTATGCATTAAAAGCCCGCCTCATGGAAGATCTTTGTGTGGGTTGTTCAACAATAGATATGTATGCAAAAAGTGGTTGCATTGACGAAGCTCTCAAGATTTTTGACGGGCTAAAGGATAGAGATGTGGCATCATGGAATGCCATAATTTCAGGTTACGGGGTTCATGGTTATGGAAAAGAGGCAATCCAATTATTTCAGGAAATGACTAAGGTTGGGGAAATGCCTGATGGCTTTACATTTATTGGTATTCTGATCGCATGTAGCCATGCAGGATTGGTTGAAGAGGGGCTGAAATATTTCAAGCAGATGCAGCATTTCCACGGGATAAAACCAGAGTTGAAGCATTATGCATGCTTAATTGATATGCTGGGTCGTGCTGGAAGATTGGAAGAGGCCTTAAGGCTTGTGGACGAGATGCCCGAGGAACCTGATGTCGGAATTTGGAGCTCATTGCTCAGTTCCTGCCGGACTTTTGGTGCTCTGGAAATAGGGGAGAAAATCGGTGCAAAGTTGATAGAATTAGAACCAGAACGAACAGAGAACTATGTGTCGCTGTCAAATCTATATGCTGGATCAGGAAGATGGGATGACGTCCGAAAAGTAAGAAAATTGATGAAGGAGATTGGCTTGCAAAAGAGTGCTGGGTGCAGTTGGATTGAGCTTGGAGGGAAAGTTCATAGCTTCAATGCTGGTGACAATTTGCTACCAGGCGTGGTAGAGGTCCACTGATGTGGAAATATATGGATTACAAAAATTCGTGTATAGTAATCCTATATGATCAGATAAATTCGTTTAACCCAAATTTAATTCTTTGCCAAGTTCTCTTCTCCATCGAGTGGGAGTGTGGGACAGAAAGCGATAATGTCGAATGCTAATATATTGTGGAGAGATGTTGGCAGTTAAGTCTTGGAGTGGTAGAAGACAACACAGAGGAATCACACCTGAGGTTTCGCAAGCGTCCCCGTGGTTACTACTTTTTGGTTGACAAAATGGAAATGTGTAACTTGGGAAGAGGTGGATTTGGCTAAAAGAAGTAGAAGGAAACACTACTTGAAGCAGTGGGTCCCTCTGTTGTCAGATAGGTGAGAGTCTCACCAGTTCTACAAATACATATGAACTCCAGCTTCACTCGAGCAGGAGTTCAGGATGTCTTCCCATCTGCATATGACTTCGCCAGGGTATGCGTCATCTCCACCTGTGGCCTCTAGTTCCAATGACTTAGCCGCGTCAGTCATCCCAACTTATCAATCCCATCCAAGGTACACTCTATTGCACCATATACAGCTGCATGTACATGTTTCCCACTGCTTATGCATGCAAGTAATTAGTAGTCTAAGTTGGATATAAGAGACAGGGGACTAGAATTTGGATAACTCGTTAATTTTCATTGCGTAAAGATTAGTTTTCTTTATATTTGGAGATGAAATTTCATTATGCATCAGTTCTCTTGGTTATAATAGCCCGATGAACTTCGTTATCTTGATTACTATCACGCTTGATGTCAAGCAGGCATAGGGGGGTTATATATAATATAAGCTGATGTTATTTTGTCATCTCTCTAGGTGGGAGTGTACTCGTTCTTCTTCAGACCCAGTGAAGAATTTTTTAAGAGGGCATACGCTAACTCAACTTCAACATCCAATCTCAGTAATACCTGATGTGAGAAGTAGCTCTCTCAGAATAAATAGCTCATAAGTGCTGGTCCCCTTTCTCTTTGTATGTGTTTGTATACAATTGTGGGTAACTACTTGTGAATTGAGGAAGAAACAGACAAAATTCTTCATACCTTTGCATGCATGTATATATCAAATGGCAGTTATCTATGCATAAGCGCCAGCAAATCTAGTTTGGAGCTATTTTGAATGATTCATTTCTGAGTCTCTGGTTGCCCAATCCTATGATTATGCATGGGTACATCAGAACTCTATGATATTGTTGTAGTCGTTTTAGCCCATTGAACCCACATTAAGGATACTAATCAGCAAGTTTCCTGTCTGTATTTATCCCTGATCTGTCCACCTACAAGGATTTGCATTGCCTTAATGCCTTCTTTGAGATTTTACTACTTACATATACTGGCATGGACTAACCTGAGATAATTCTTGGTATTAAGTTGGGTTTTGGTGGTTGGGGGATGCAAATTGCATGAACTGGAAATTAGAACATCCAGCAAGGGAATTATCCTCTGGATTCTCTTAAATATACTGAACTGGAAGTACGACATGTAAATTGCCAAGTCGAGTTATGTGACCAGAAAATCATCGGAATTTGTGGCTAAGATTGCAATTCCTTGTGCCCCGAAAGGAACGACGATCCCTGCCGTTGCCGAATCTGCCACATCTAATATTGGTGGGGAAGAATCGCTCGGTTTGCGTTGTCGCAGAGGAATGCTACCTGGTTGATCCTGCCAGTAGTCATATGCTTGTCTCAAAGATTAAGCCATGCATGTGTAAGTATGAACTAATTCAAACACACTTTGACGCTTACCGAGTAATTTAGTCAATATCAAACAAACTACCATAAACGATGAGAGATAACCGTAGTAATTCTAGAGCTAATACGTGCAACAAACCCCGACTATCGGAAGGGATGCATTTATTAGATAAAAGGTCGACGCGGGCTTTGCCCGTCGCTCTGATGATTCATGATAACTCGACGGATCGCACGGCCAGGTTTGGCATGGAAAGTGGTTTAAAGCGTTCCAGCTTCTTATAGGTTCCCATGAACCAAGAATGTAGAAGGGAAGTTTACATGTATCACAAATTTCACATCACTTAGCATAAAAAAGAATTTCACATCACTGCAAAATACAGACAATTAATTTCCCTGACCAAACTGATTTTAAAGAAACAATAAGTTATACACTCTTGTACGGTGAGAGCCTGAGAGGCATTCATATCAGCTGCTGTCTGATGCAACCTTGATTTGAACTCAAGATTTCACCACAGTTGGATACTATTGAAAGAATCGCAAAAACCAAAAAAAAAAAAAAAACAGAGAATATTGAAAGAGGCAGAAACCTGCCTTCCACACCCTCCAAGTGTATTTAATGCTGAACTAACACAAATATCCTCGGATAGAGAATTCTGAAACCCTATACATAGATGTAAACAAATTATGCTTTTCCAACAAGACTTTCTATTTAACTGATCTAATCACAAGAAGCATTTATTTATGCTGTTACAAAGTGAAAGAATATTTCTCAACCGTCAAATTAACTAAGAGCTTGCTATTTGATGTGACACACACTATCTTCCAAGGCGTTCTCTCTCAACTACTTCGCCACCTTGAGTACTGACTACCGTGTCCAAACTTGCACTTCCCTTCCTGAATTCACTTCTTACCACATCCAGCCCAACAGTCTACATATTGTTCAAAGCCAATCAATCTTTATAATCAATACAGAGACTTGAACGATCAAGCCAATTCTTGCAGCTTGATATCAACATCATATATATGCACTGATATTCATTTCAGTGGGAACTCTTTCTTTATTCAGTAAGGTGTAAGTATAACTCATCCACACAAGATGGCGTCGTACTCTTAAATAATGCAACATAATCCCACACAAATACCACACAACGTGCATAACATGGCCAAGATGAGCAGGAAATCAAGGTTTTATGCAGCACTCTCACACAAAGCTAGCTAGGGTTTTATAATGTGGTGTACTATTAAGCAAGACCAGCTAGTGATGGATTGACGATCGGTTGGAAGTTTCACCTCTAAGGCGATTGGTGTTGCAGGCACTCTCTTCCACATTTCTCATAGGTGTCAACAGTTCAGACAGAACAGCTTGAAGGGAAGAAATCTTCTCCTTGAGCTGGGAGTTATCCTGAAGTACCTGATGGTTATTTTCTAAGAGGTGGATAACCTTCTCGGAAAGCTGATGATTCATGGCTTGGAGATGGTTGACCCGGGACTGGAGGTCTTCGATTTGCCTCTTCCTTCGCATCCGCGATCTTCGAGCAGATTCTCTGTTAGATATCATCCTCCTCAGCCTCTTCTCATTGGAGATGTCTGGCGGCTGCTGGTTGTGATGATGATCTCTTGTTGGTTGATCATTTAAAGTGGTGGAGTCTGCATTGTTACTGAGAGGTGATGTGGTTGGGGAGATCATGTGGAGGGGGACATGGATTAGTGAGTTGGATAGAATCCTGTTCAAGTAACTTGAGCTGGATTCTGGATTTTGAGCTAAATTTGCATGGGGTAGTGCGTGGCTCGTGGATTCAATGGGCTGCATGTTTTGGTTGTTGTTCAGGGTAGGATATGGTTTGTGAGTGGAAGGGAGGGTGAAAAGATTTTGCAATGAGTTTGCATGACCTGGTGGTACACAATGCAGGCCCTTGATTTCATGCGTCTCCATGGCCTGAATATTGCTTACTGACTTGGAGAGAGATAGGGGGGGGAGAGCTAAGGAGAGAAATTAAGAGAGATATAATCAGGCAAATGTTGGGTGTTAAAGACTATTCTTTAGCCAATATGATCAGGATTTTCTTTTCAGGCTAAGCTTTTATAGAAAATCTGTAAATGTATCCAGCTAACAAGTGTTAGTTTTGATTCATATCACCAAAGAAAAAATAAAAAGTGTTACTTTTGATGGCAATTGGATTTCCTCTAGCTTTTTTTTTTCCTTTTCTCAAATCTTTTATTAGGAGGAGTTACGTAAAGAAATTCAATTTTTTTAAAATGTAACAATGTGATTGTGCATTTTCTTAGAGCTAATTAACCACATTTACATATAAGGGGGAGAGAGAGAGAGATAAAGAGAGGATATTTAATGAAGGTGTTTAGTTGTGCATGAAGAATATTAAGGCTATAGTAGTCAAGGAGGAGGGGATTTTGCAATATTTGGTTCTGGATCATAAAAAAAATAAAATAAACAAGAAAAATAAAAACGGATTATATATATTCATTGGGTGGTAATTATAACAATATGTACATTAAGGCACGATGGCATTTTGTTTATTTATTTGAGCTACTAAAACCTAATGGAATATGGTTTGTAGTTGCAAGTTAGAAACATCGTGTTACCTCGCAGTCAACATCGCAAATAGGAGCGACAATGTTTCCGACCTCTAACAACGTTAAAAGGAACCCAAATTAAGATATATGGACACAGCTGAGCTTCACTTAACTTCAATAATCGTGGTATGATTTGGACACATAAAAAGCTCACTGGAATCACCGTTATTTGCAAAATGGAAATTACTTATGCCTAATGTGAGACTCACACATTGACCCATCACTTTTTGCTTGATCCAAGGTTTGTGATGAGGGGATCCATCGGGAAATTTCTGCAACGGTAAAACTTTAATCAAACACAATTGAGTATATATCTTGCATTTGTAATATTCCCAACAATATTTTAAGCCATATGGAGCTAAACTTTTTAGCCAAATTACTCTACTTTAAATTAGTGGAAATTAGTAACTGCACGATTCCAAAAGGGCCAGATTTTTTAAAGGAAAAACGGCATTTTGATGGGGAAGGTAGCCAAATTGGGGAATAAAACGTATTTTGATGGGAAAAGGGGAAAAAAATATCACATCTGTCCTCCTTGGGCACTTACTTTTGTAAGTTAATATCAAATCCTCTTAGTGCATTTAATATTCTTAGCTAGTATCTTCGAATTGATTAAGTTTAGAGATCAAATCCATCCCTACTTCTATACTTGCTTTTTAGAAAATGAAGTTAATAAATGTCTATAAGAAGAAAGGAGATATGCCTAAATTTGCAAAGTTTTGTGATGCATTCTTTAAGTTATTGGCAACTAGATGCTGAGAAACTAGAAATGGAAATATACCTTGATATGAAGAAGGTTCAATTCTTTTGAATCTCTTGACAAACATTCATAAAATTAAGCACCGTAATTAGACTACTAGCTTATGTTAGAGGACTTCTCTTTTTTCGGTTTATTGGGGGATTTATCGAATCTTTAATAAGTGGGAATATAATACAAAATAGTAAACTCCTAAATTTAGATCCCTTAGACAATTCAAATCTTCTTGATGAACTTGGGGTTTAACCCATGAATCTCACTTCTACTGGCTAAATTTCTTACTCCCAATGTGGATTTGTTTGATTTAATTTCCAAATTAGCTAGGGAAAAGCTCGTTTATGGTGTATGCAGCAGAAAGCTGGTTCATTTGTAGGCTAGTGCATTCATCTGTAATTAATCAACTTATGCTCCAAATGTTTTACAAAATTTGGATTTAACTAAATCAAGTCCATATCAACCAACCCAAGAATTTTGGTTTTATAGAGAATATGCTATAGGCGCAAGTGGCATGGCCAATTTCCAAATTATGCGAATAAATTCATCATCTAAATTAGCTCGAGAGATATCATGGGCAGCTATGAACAGCTACTTATATGTTGCAATCAAATAGAACAGTAGGAAACAAAATAGAGTAATGCCAATTTCGTGAGTTAAAAGGGTTTTAGTTGTTAAAAGCCTCCTTCTCTCTCTCCTAATGTACAAAATTCTTTCTTCGTAATTACTAATATTAAGTGACGCAATGGCAAATTTAACTCAAAAGGGTCGTCGGTGGTATAAGATCTTAACTTGCACGTATGACGACTTACATTTTGGCACCTCCCTAAACCCCTACGTCTTGTCACTTTCCATAAACTACATATACAATTAATTGTGGATTAGAGTCCAACAAATACAAGGGAATGACTTTTCTCGTAATGTTAAGGACTTAATTTTCTGGGAAGAGACGTTAAAGAACATTAAAATTCTCATCTACTAGCATCCTACCTGGAAAGAAATATTAGATTGGACTCCTATCAAAAAAATATTTTAGTGTTTTCCATCATGTTAACTTTCTAAAATGGATTAGTTCAACTAGGCGATACAAAATTTAAAACCATACCTGTACAATACAAATTTGAATCTTTAAGTAAAGCAATCTCTCGTATAGATCATCTAAATCCCATGTACAGTTATGGACTTATGGTATATTCTGTCTATCCTTATAGTGCAGTAAGTGTTGTTGAATAGTGGTGTGGGTTTTGGTATCCCACATCGTTTAAGGAGTTGAAGTGAGGGGTTAGAAAATCCTATAAATAAGACCCCCCCACCTCCCTTTAGTATCATCCCAAATAAGAGTACATTGTATCCTCACAATTGTACTAATTTTTCTCGTATAAAAAGAGCAGTGCTCCGGAGACGTAGGCATAATTGGCCGAACTCCGTTAACAATTTTAGTGTGTTCTTTCTTATATTATTCCACCTTTAATTTCCGCATTTATTTAGTATTCAATATTTGGCTGGCTAAGCCGCCTTTGTCTCTTTTGTTGGCCGGCTAAGCCGCCTTTGTCTCTTTTGTTGACCGGCTAAGCCGCCTTTGTCGGGTATAGGTTGTGAATTATAACACTGTGCAAGTGAGTCCTGTCTAGGAGGCTGGGTTTTAAGTGAACCACTGTTCCTCCAGTCTTTCCTGGGGATTTATCTTGGAATGATAATTCTGTCTAAGGAGATAGGCTAGGCCATCTTTCCTGGGAATTATCGAATCAGTTCAATTCACTAGT
>JAKUCV010004384.1:0-17218 GCA_028386065.3 Turnera subulata
GAGTTAGCCGAGCCATAAAAGGAAGCCCTTAGATTGCTTTGGTCCTCTAGGAAGAATGTTTCTTCCATAGGAGTTACAAAGAACCTAGATGAATAAAGTTCATCAACAAACACTAAACGAGGAATTCTCGCCAGATCATTTGGTAATTCCTCTTGCTGCTCATTCACCATGCTATAAGCTAACCTATTCCTTCTTCCTAATGAGGCACCCTCAACAAAGAAAACAATAGCTGGGGAAGGCATTTTTGTCTTGGTTGAGTTTTCTGTTTCTTTGCTTTGTTGAATTTTGTTGTATCTTCCTAAGCAATCTCCCCCCCTTCTTATAGCTTGAGCATAGACTGCCAGGTGTCCCCGAAAAGTTTCAGAAGATTTTTTGGTGGATTGTATTATTTTTTTTCAGAAAATTCCAAAGCTTTATATTCCTTGAGGATTTTCTTTTGGAAATATCTGCCACTACATTAATTATTGCTCAATAATTCTGATCCTTTCGACATGAGTGGCAGATATAAGCTTAAAATTGGTACACAACAGCCTGAAGCTGGTACCCATCAAAAGCTAGTAAAAATAGCAGCCTGAAGCTGGCACATATATACCAGCCTGAAGCTGGTACCAACTTAAAGTTGGTTTATTTGATTTATTTGGCATGACTGGTTGGGCCATCCCGGGTCAATAATGATGCACTAAATTTATTTGGTCATTCATTGAAAAACCAGAAGTTTTACAATCAATGAATTTCCATGTGTTTGTTTGCTGCGAAATTAATAATACGGCCATAAAAAAATGAGATTGGCCTAGACCAGCAAATTTGGGATATGAACGTGGAATGATAAATCCGCTGTGTTGACCATCTAGTTAATTTTCATGATGCATCAACTAGATGGTCTATTATGTGACGCAAGTTGGCATTGTGCGCACAGATTTAATAATTAAGCCACTTGCGGTATATGTCCCTACTTATGTTATTAGACTATATGTCTAGATAATGCTGGTATGTTTCTTCAATGGAGAATGTATATCATTGGAAATAAACCCAAAGAGATCTGGGCCATATTGACAATTGATTGCAGGACCATTGATGAAATATGACTATGGTATTTTATACGCAGTAAATGTACATCAAGCCAATAAGATATTATAAGATCATAAGATCTCCCCATTGGTTCTTGGTCACAAAATATCTCCCATCTTCGGACTGTTGGTTGTACAGTATATTATGCTTCACCACAGCATAGTTAATCTGGTCCTTAAAGAAGTTTGGGAATAGATGTTGGGTATTCTCCATCAAATCACAACATTATTGAAACTATTGACTAAAAGATTGGAGATTCATTTATAGCAAGATTTGTTTATTGATAATTCGATATGTGTGTATACCCAACATCAGGGGGAGAAAGAAGCAGTTGGATCAAGTTTGTTGAAATGCATAATAATGAATGTTGATCCTCATATAAATTAATGTGAACCTGAAGTTCAAAAGAAGATGATTCAATTGCAGGAAAATTGATATGCAATTGCCAGACACATTTAAATTAATTGTGACCATATACCAGCTGCAAATGCTCTTGTTTCAATTGATGTTCCTGAAGAACAATATAAGTATGCAAATGAATCTATAGATTATACTCGGTTCCAAAAAGAAAAGAAATTCTCGATAGAAAATAAAGGAGCAAAGTGATAAGATGGCCCCAGTAAGAAAATATGGCCTCCAATAGAGGTTTGCATTAAAAGTTCCCCAGAAGAGGTTGATTCTCTGACACAAATTGATAAAGTTCCAGAAATAACTCAGGTACCTGAAATAAGTGAATATGATGAGATCTCAATTACAGTGTTAGAGATAAGATGGAACCGACATGAAATAACCGTCGACGGAATATAATTTTTATTTATTTTACATAGCGCTAAAATGAAGATCATGAACCTACTAATGAATGTGTTGTATGATTGGGCAAAATAAAGAGATATGATTAAAGGCTGTGTTGGAATCGCTTGTGAAGCGAGAAAATTTTCGGACCGGTAGTCCGTACCCCAGATGGGTGTAAAATTGATCGATCGTAAAATGGGTACCTGTGCGAAAAGAAAATGAGATAAAGCACGGTTGCATAAGGTTTTTTTTACCCGAACGATCTGGAATTAATTGTGAGGAGATAAACTCCCCTGTGGTGGATGCAATTATTTTGATAAGTCTGGCATTATATGAAAAGAATTAGAAAGGCATCTAATAAATGCTATTACAGCCTATTAGTATGGATCCATAAGATTATGATATATATATATGATCCCTGAAGGATCTAAGTCGCCTGAAGCAGCTGATTCCCGGGAAATTACAAAGTTGAACTAAATTGATCTTTATATGGTTTAAATAATTTTGAGTGTGGATGTGTTTTGTGATTGGAACTCCCGAAGAAGCTTCCAAATACCGTGCTATTTGACTGGTCCTGGAGTACCCTGTCGAAGTGCAATATGCATTGCTAAGAAAATACAGCCTGAAGCTTTTGACTTAAGCCTATTGGCAAGATATGAATTTACTCTTATCTTCGGGGTATAAAAGATGTGCTGTCATGTTAATCCTGTAAGCCCGAAGAAAGAAGAGTTGGTTCTTGCAGATGCCGATTCCCCACTTGATCCACAAAAACCACAGCCGGACATCTGCCACAACTTTACACATGAAATTGTTGCATCATTGGGACTACAAAAAGCAAGAGGGCAAGGCAGACGCTCCAACAAAAAAATTATAAAGATAAAGCTACCCACATTGTCGAGTTGAAGTAATGATATATCAAAAGTGACTAGACAAGGCACACATTAACAGAGGTTGACAAGAAAATTATTGGCATGCAACGACAACAAGAAATCAAGAGAGGCCAAAATGAGGGGGAGTAGAATACGCACTGCACTCTTTTTTCCTTCACCAAGTTTTTATCCTACAGGGTTTTTCTTGGTAAGGTTTTTAATGAGGCAGTACTCCCTAAGCGTATTCTACCTAATACACTGAAACATCCAAGGGGGAGTGTTATAAAAAACGTGGTTTTTCCTGTGGATGTCTACCTACCAGATATTTACCCATCTCCCTCATTTTGTTTATCTTCTATATATGTATTATAACACAAGACTGTGTGATGAGATAGAACGAAACTGATCAAATTTATCAGTTCTTTTGCCTTCCTCTTCTTCTTCTTTACCTCATTATCATATTATTATTTACAACAATTATTTCATTCTTTCAAACTTCAAAGATTGTATCCTCCAACCTGATGAAAATATAAGAAATTCATCCTTTTTACCTGTGATTGCCGGTGCATCAACTACAATCCGACACCTGTCACGGTAGGGTCCACTTGTCATTCCAATTTTCTTCTCCTCCATTTCTCCCATTTTTTTCCCATTTCTTATTTTAGGAAATAAAAAATAAAAATTAAGAAAGAAAACAGTGAAAAAGAATGTGGGCCCATGTGTCCCATGACATCATACAAAACGACTGAGAATTTTGAAAACTCTTATTAATTACTTAATGAAAAACATTATCGCTTTCTTTTCAAAAAAGATTATTACTATATACACAATTAGTGAATTAGACATCATTAAATCCTTAAAAAATTAAATTAAATTCTCCGCCTCCGATCCACAATCACTAAAATTACGCTAATTATACCATGTATATGCCATTAATTACGACAAAACTGTTGCTGTGTACATTCTTACACATTTACTGCATTCAATTCATTATTCATCACCTTCTCTTTCGACTTTATAGATTTTCCTATACTACTAATACGAAGTCGTACAAAAACCCACAAACACAAGAAAAATAAACTGAAAATCGAGAGCCAAAAGCTTTTGCAAAAAAATAAGAAAAGATGTCAGGTGGAGAAGAAAGCGAATATGGGGATGGAGGGCCTGGGGTCCTCTTATGCAACGCCGCCGGAGTTGGTACCCCTCTTCAAGCTCGGCGCAGCAGATGGGTCGATCCAATTAACGACGGGGTGAGGCGGGGTGGGGCGAGAAGGAGAGGGAAGAGATCCACCAACCCGAGAAGAGGAAAAAGGAGGAGGCGAGGGGGCCCACGAACGACACGCTCCCGCTCGTTGTTCGGCGACCCGAACACCTCACCACACCACATCTTCCCTAGTCTTGGTTCCTCTCCCTCCTCATCATCTTCCCCATCGATGGCTCCTCTTCCTTTAGATCTGTCGTTGATGGCTCCTCTTCCTTCAGATCCCATCCTTTTTTTGTCTTCTCCTATGTCTAAAAAATAAATATTATGGAAAATACACGAATTGGTTTTAAGTTTTATACTTTTGTAGATTGTATTTATTTATTCTACTTTGTCTTGAAAATAAAAAACTTAAAAAGATTAAAAAAAACCCACATTTGTCAGGGGACGTGGTCCACATCCTTTTTTTCCAATTTTTTTTTTATTTTGACTTTTCAATTCCTTAAATGAAATCGAAAATTTTGGGAAAAGGAAGAAAAAAATGGTCAGAAAACAAACGGACTTTACGTCACGACACGTATCAAACTGTGGTTGGTAGACTGGCAATCACGGGTAAAAAGGATGAGCTTCTTATATTTTCATCGAGTTGGATGATATAATCTTTGAAATTTGAAAGAATGGGACAAGAACATTGATTTCATTTAAGTAGAAAGACAACCTGCGTCTTTTAACCCAAAATACACTATCCATACAGAGATAAAATCTCGGATTTGTCATCACCTTTCCTCTGAAGATCGTAGGTGAAAAAGTACTTTGATCATATATGCTTTGTTCGATCGCATTTGATGTATCCTTCTTTTAATTGGGCAATAAAAGTAGCATTATCCTCATAAATTTTTGTTTCAATATTTTTCTCATTATCTAATCTGCATGAATCTCGAACATACGTCAACAATCGTAGCCAAACACATTATCCACTGGCTTCATGCATGGTCACAATTTTTGATTTTTTGAAAAAGTGACAACGATACTTTGCTTTGTAGATCCATGATATAGTAGTTCCTCCATGTATAAAGAAATAACATGTATCTACCTGTGCTTTATGTAGATCAAATAAATGACCTCCATCTGCATAACCAATTATATTCTCCTTAGACTCACAAGGTTAAAATAATTCCATGTCTATTATACTCTAAAGATTACATAATATATATTTATATATTTTATTATATTCCAATATAGATATATGAGAGCAAAGTTATATCTTGCTATTAAGTTTATGGCAAAAGCTCCAGGCTTTATGTTACTAGCAGGATAAATTGCACTACGATATAAAACTTAGAGACCAATCTAATCTTTCCGAGATTTTTCATCTCAAACTCTTTCTTACATATCCAAATTGGTTCTCACCATGTAAAGATCTATTTAGCTTAATTGAGTATATATCCCAGAAATTAGTTGCTCTGGGAAATTTGAATCCTTCAGAGATTCTCATATTTATGTCACGACTTATGGATCCATAAAGAAAAGCTGTAACAACATCCATTAGAGATATTTCTAATTTTTCATGTACTGCCAGACATATCAAATACCGAAAAGTGATTGCATTCACTGTAGGGGTGTATGTCTCCTTATAATCAATACAGGATCGTTGGGTAAACCCTTATGCAACGAGCCGTGCATTATATCTCACCATTTCATTTTCTTCATTTCTTCTCCGCACTAATACCCATTTGTAACTAACCGATTTTTACACCATCTTGTGTACAGACTGCAAGTATGAAAACTTCTCGCTTCATAAGCAAGTCTAATTCTGTCTCTCTACTTTGGCTAATCAATTATATGCCTACATTTATAAACAAATGTAGGTTTGTGATCTTTATTTTCTTTCATAATATTTGCCGGTATCTTATATGTAAAAATTCTGTCGACGGTTATTTCATGTCAGTTCCATCTTGTTCCTGACACAGTATAATTGATCGAGATCTCATCATTTATCATTTATTTTAGATACCTGAATTACTTCTAGAACTTTATCAATTGTGTTAGAAATCTCTTTTGGAGAATTTTTCTCTTCTTGAGGATTTTCAATTTGAACCTCTACTAGAGGTCATATTACCTCATTGGGGTTATCTTATAACTTTGCTCCTTTTCTCTATTAATTTTTTTTAATCTCTGGAACCGAGTGGTCTTCCATGCTTCTGGTATACTGTAGATTCATTTGCATTCTCTGATTGTTCTTTAGAAATATCAATTCGAATAGGAGCATTTGCAGCTGGTATATGAGAATTGATCACTAAATTTAAATCAGTAAATCCTTTTAGCAATTGAGGCAAATGAATCATCTTGTGAACTTCAAGTTCATATTGATTTGTTCGAAGATCAAAACTAGATAATGATATAGTATTCAATCTTTATCCTACCACTTATTTTCTCCCCCTAATGTTGGAAAAACACTTCTATCAAAGTGTCAATCAACAATTCTAGCCGTAAATAAATCTTCAGTTACTGGTTCCAAATATTTTATAATGGACTAATGCCTTGCTTCATTCTTATGTTGGCCCTTAATTTTGAAATTTATCCCTGTATTATAATTTGGTAAGATTTCATCCATTTGTTCACCATGTTTTTCATATTTTGTTTTTTTTTCCATCAGATTCTGGCAAGATTTGATTACGTAGCAACTTTTTCGGTGACATATTAGTAAGATAGAGCCCATTTTTAAGATCGAACTACATATTCCAGACTCGCCCCACCTGCCCGTTCGTTCAATAAATGACAAATGGGCTTTATTTTGTTGATATGATACTAATAAAATTGTTACGTCATCAAATCTCGCCAGGAAAATGGTCAAAAAGACAAAAATATGGAAAATGTGGTGAACAAAGGGATGAATTCCAACCAAATTACAACACGAGGATGAATTTCGAAACTAAGGAGTAATACATGGATAAAACAATGCATTAGTCCATTTTATAATTAATGGAATAGGCCCAACAGATATTCTTAATCTTTTTTTAGGATCAATTTTAGCTCGTTGTAGTGGAGAATTTACATATATATTGCACAACCAAAGGTCCGAAGATGGGAGACAGTAGGTTCGTGACCATGAACCAATTGAATAGGAGAAAGCATATGATAACTTGTAACGACCCGGGTAAAATTTTCGTGATTTTTACCAAACTGTTTTGACTTTTACGGTGGTTAATAAAATTTTATCGCGGTTAATTAAATATTTTACCAATCCGAGTCAATTTTCATTATTTTTATTATTATTTTCACTACTCTCAAAACTATCACTGTTGTTATTATTATTATCGCTACCATTGTTTTTATTATTTTTCTAACAAACATTAATAGTGATATTATTATTATTTCGATATGGTATTTTTTTTGCATAATTTACTAATTATAATTTAAAAAGAAATTTAAACGTCGTAATTCGATGAATTCTATCGGACCGAGTTTTACCGAGGGTTTTTCCGGGAACAACCGAGCCTCGTTTCGATCACCGAGGATACGTGACGCTCGGGAGTATCTTTTTAACTAACCGAGCCTCGAAATTTAATTCCGAGGGTTACTCTGGATTTTCGAGCCTCTTTTACAACTAACCGAGCCTTGGTTTTCAATTCCGAGACTTGGACAACGCTCGGGGAAACCGATGAGATTTTTCGAGCCCAAGTTGTATTTTTGGGCTCGGGACGGAAAATCGAAAAGACGGGAGTACCCCTTGCGATTCTGTTTTCTGACACAGGAATCCGAGCCGGCCAATCGTGGTTTGCCACGTGGCGACTCTCTTTCTCCTTTTTCCTTTCTTTTCCTTTCTTTTCTTCTTTTTTTTTCTTCTTTTTTTTCCCTTTCTCCCTCTTTTCTTTCTCCTTCCGCCGCCCACACTTTGTCCTCTCTGCCACCCGTGACCAGCCGGCCCCTTCCCCCATCTTTTCTTCTCTGATTTTTCTTTGTCTCTTTCCTTTTCTCTTCTTCATTTTTCCCTTCTCTCTCTCGATTCCTCACACCCTCATACACAGCCATCTCCTTCCTCCCTTCCTCTTCCTCACATCTCTCTCTCACCACCACAACCAGCCCCCTGCACCCTGAACCACCGTCTGCCTCCTCCCTTCCCCCTTGTTCCCGCAACCGCCGCCTTCCCTCCAGTACTGCTGCAGCCGGACGCTGCCGCTGTCAAGCCATCGCACCTGCATCGAACGGCCCCTTTCCCCTCAATCACAAACCTCTCTCCCTTCCCCTGTTTATACCAGTCGCTGAGCCAGTCCCGTCCGCTCCTTCCTCCTCGCCGTTCACACCAACCGCCACTCCAGTAATCGTCGTTTCCGCGAGCAGTAGCCACCTCCAGTTGTGCCGACAGTCGCCACCTATTCTTTCCTCTGCTCCTCCTCCCTTCGTCGCCACGACGAACTGCTGCCGCACCTCTCCCTCTCTCCTCCATCCCCTGCCTTCCTCTCCTCCATCTTCTGCCACCAGCCGATCTGGGCGCTACACCACCAAGAAGGAGCAAAGCTCGCTGCCGGCGGAGCAGCAAGCCGAGACCTAGGAGAACGAAAGCTCGTCTGAACCGCCTCCGATCTATCATTCACCGTCGCCGACTGGGTGGATGTCTGGGTAAGACCCAAAGACAATCCTTTCTCTTCTCCCCTTGCTTTCTTCCTCTTCCTTCAATCTATTCGGTTGGATTGGCTAATCGGGTCCGTTTGGTTGCTGATGGGCTATTGCCGAGATGGGTGTTGTGGGTATGATGCTGTTGATGATTCTGTGGACCTGGGTTTTGTTGTTTTGGTTGATGGATGCAGTAGTTTGGTGGTGCTACGGGTACTGGAAGGTAGTCGTGGGTATGGTGTGCGTGGTTGTCACTGCAGTAGTGGCGGGATGGCGGTGGAATTGGGTTATTCTGCTGCTGGGTGAACAGTAACCGGCTGTAGCCGTGAACAGTAATCTGTGTTGAAAGTTTTAGGGCTGCGTGAACAGTGCTTGGCCGGAATCCGGCAAAGTTCCGGCAGTCTCGGGAATTTGTCGGCGAGCCCGGAGACAGACTTTGGGTAAAACCCGTGCCTTGGACCCTTATGCATTATAAATCGAACCCGAACGATACTAAACGGACTCGGACCTTAACGACGATTAATTAAACGAATAATTAACTTAATAAATATTAGCCAAAGATTTTATTTTATGCAATTTAAATTATGTGTTATTTATTTAAATTATGCTTTTAAGTTTTTATTTAATTTTATGCATTTATTTAATTTATGCTCTTATTCTCCGATTGGGCTATTTAAAAGGCCCATAGTATTTAAATTCCCATTTTAATTTTATTTATGTTTACCTGGGCTCGTAAAAGGCCCATTAAAATTTAATTTCCGAGTTTACTTATTTTAAATGGGCTAATTATAATAAAAGGCCCATATTATCTTAATTTAATTAATTCGAAGTTGTTTTATTATTTTCTTCGATGGACTAAACGCAAGTGAAGGTCCCCAGGGCTTAATTTCTTAATTATATTTTTATTGAGTTAAGATTGTTACGTTTCAAATACGTCTAATTACCGTTCCTCTGGGCTAAATGATAATTGGCCCATACCTTATTTATTTATCAACTTCATTCTTATATAAATAATACTACTACCTATATTTTCATCGGCTACGAATTTATTTTGGGCTAAATTAATATTAGTTTCATATTAATTATTTCTGCCGATTTTATTCTTACATATAACCCGTGCAAAGAATATTTTAAGGCTAAATTATATTTTATCAAGAAATATTTTATTAACGGTAATATTATTTTGAAATATCAATTCATTAACAGTTATAATATTTCCTTCCAATGATTTTGTTATATATTAAATCTAACTACTTAGTATGTACAAGTTTTGAATTGCTATATTATTAAATAACCGTTGTATTTTTTAACGAGCTATGGTATCGTTATTATTTTTATTCCATCTATAATTCTCGGTTATATATGTCTATATACTACAACAATGTTTTATACCGTATATAGCATATATTAATTTATTTTCGATGGTAATATTTCCTATTTGATGGTTTATTATCAAATATAATATTCAAATATCATTTTTGCGTATTTATCATTTTCACTATTTTATAATCATTGGCTACTAAACAAATACGTATTTATTACTATTTTAATCAAGTATAAGTACTTTATGGAATATTATATACTTAGTAATAAAATTTCTTATATATGATTTAAACAACGTATTTATATGTATGTATTTTCTTATCATAAGCGACCTAAGGGCCGGGATATTGGCTTGGGCGCTCGGTTTCAGTTTTTGACTTAAACAAGTACACTTAATATAACCGTTGGAATAAATTAATTACCACCAAGTTGGAAGAACTGTTTGGTAATAGGATAATTATGCAAATACTAAAATGAACAGAAAAGCCGTCTAATAACAGTTAAACCGGAATCATGCATAATCATTTTTGTTGTGCATTATAAGTGATTATTGTGTTCCTATATGTACATATAGGGTATCGAGGTTTGACCGGATAGCAGTTTCAGAGACACATCAGGTGAGGATGGATAACCTTGGATATGTCCCCGTAATACTGTGTGTGTATCTTTGTTGTTTGATTGAACTGCTGAGATGATTATTGATTGTTGTTTGATTGTTGTGGATATTGCTGTTGATGATGCTGGATTGTGTTGTTGGTCTGTAGATTTTGTGAGTAATCGTTGGACTGTTAATTGTGAATAATTAGTGATATGAGATTGTTGATTGGATGAGTTTGTGGATTAATCTGAGATAACAGAAAATGGGATAACTGATGAAAGAGTAATGGAATTGGACTGAACTTGAGATGATGATATAATTGTCATGTGGAAAGTAGTGGTACGACTAGATGGTTAGAGGCTAGTTCTGTGGTGTCATGGTCGGTTTGGTTTGGTTATTGGGGATGTTGACCCCGAATGATGTTGTTATTGGGATGTTGATCCCGGATTTGTTGATATTGGGATGTTGATCCCGGATTGGTTGTGATTGGGATGTTGATCCCGGATTGTGATTTGGCCTGGCATCCGGAATTAGTTAATAACCAGGTACGACCCTAGCTTGTCCAGTGACGGGGCCCGGAAGATAAAATTGGTAATAATAATAAATATTCTTTTGGTCTTGACTCAGTTGTGTTTTGGTGGAGTCTTTTCTGTTGTGTTTGTCTGTGTTTACTTCCAAAGTATTATGGTTGACTGCATATCTCTGTTTATCCTTCGTCGGTGAGCACTTCGGACTCACCCCTCGCCTGCGGGGTTTCATCCCATAGGTTGAGTTGTTTGTAGTGCAGGAACGTACGAGGCAAGCTGCGGCGCACCCCTCGGGCAGGACTCGGATCCATTAGTTGCATCGGGCTTTGCATATTTTGACATTGAGTTATAAATGCTTCCGCTGTGCTGTTGTTATTGAGATTCCCGAAGTCGGGTGTTATGCTATTGTTGTTGGGCCGATTTTCTGTTGTATTACACAGTTTGTGCCACGTGTTAGGACTGTTGTTGGTAATTACTGTATGTTGGGTAAATTTAGGTCGGGGTGTTTCATAATTTGTTGGCCTGATGCACACAAGTATTGCTACATGCAAAATAGCATATCCCTAAGCATAAAGGAGAGTTTGCATCCCATCAATAATGTGCTTTGCAATCCACTGGAGGTGTTTGATAAATGATTATGCTAGACCGTTTTGGGTATGAATATGAGCTATAGGATGTTCAACCACAATTCCAATTGATATACAATAATCATTAAACGCCTTAGAAGTGAATTCACCAGCATTATTAAGACATATAGCCTTAGTAGCATGATGAGGAAGTGTGCTCGCAATTTGATTAGTTGTGATAATAAGTATGAAAATACCAAATTACATAAATACAATAAGCACACATGGGACCATCTAGTCGACGCATCGATTAAAACCATAAAATACCTAAATGGTCCATATGGCGATTGTATAGATACGCAAATATCTCCCTGAAAGCTTTTCAAAAATCCAGGTAATTCTAATCCAACCTTATCATATGAATAGACAAATAATTAATTTTCCTTATGAGCAAGCAGCACATGAAAATTCATTAGATTAGAAAAAATTCTGGTTTTTCATTGACAGACCACATGAATTTTTAGTGATTTTGTGCATCATTATTGACACGGGATGGCCCAATCGGTCATTGCCAAAATTTTTAAAACTCATTAGCTAGCTTCGGGCTAGTCCTAGCATCTGGATAGACATGATAATTTTCAATGACTCGAATATATGTATAATATTACATATAATTTTTCCACAACCTATTTGTTACCTGCGGTGGTAACTTATATAGAGATATTCATCATCTCTTTTATTCATTGTCTCATTATGATATCTATTCAAATAGATATTCTTAAAACTCAACAATTTTCTTTGAGACTGCTGAAGATAATAAAATATTTTCAATATCAATTGTATTCCTTTCGGTAGTAAAATTTGAGCTCTTCCGTAGTCCTCAATTATTTTGTACTACCAGAGATTATACTAACATATGTCTTTTCAAATTTTAAAGAAAATAAATATTTTTGTTTATTAAATACGGAATGCATTATTGCATTGTCTTCAAGACAAATTGTTGTCTTAAAACTCAATAATTTTCTTTGAGAGTTCTGAAGATAGTAAAATATTTTCAATATCATTTGTATTCCTTTCGGTAGTAAAATTTGAGCTCTTCCGTAGTCCTCAATTATTTTTTACTACCAGAGATTATACTAACATATGCCTTTTCAAATTTTAAAGAAAATAAATATTTTTGTTTATTAAATACGGAATACGTTATTGCATTGTCTTCAAGACAAATTCTCGAGTCATTACTACAGAAACCATATACATGGTTTAATATTTATATAAAAATATAACAGATATAGGATATTGCAAAATAAATATAAGTAAAGGTAAAAGATAAAATAAAATAAATGAAATAAATTGAAACGCCCCAACTACTATTTACCCAACGTACAGTAATTACCGAACAACAGTGCCGACACGTGGCACCGACAGTAAATACAACAGGAAAGTCCAGCCCAACGGCCCAATGTCAATATCATAACACCCGACTTCGGGAATCTCAATAACAACATTAGCACAACGGAAGCATTTATAATCTTATAAACAACATATGCAAAACTCCAAATGCAAATTAATGGATCCGAGTCTTGCCCGAGGGTCCACTGCAGCCGCCGAAATGCAATCCTGACCTAACCTGCAAGGACTGTGTGAGGGGTGAGACCAACCACTGTCTCACCGGTAAACAAATAAACCGCAGTATACAAGCAACCGTATATACACCAAAACCAACACAGTACAATAGAGGTACAGCAAGCACAACATAGCATCGGAATCAGACAACATAGCAGACCTTACTATACAACTGACATCACACCGTTAAGCTAGTCCTCTAAACTCACTGACAATCGGCGACTGACTATCCAATTCTATTATTAGGGCCCTTGTCACATGATAAGTATTGGTCGTGCCTGGTAGCCAGGTTAGCTAACCCCAGGGTGCTCCCCACTAAATATCACAAATCATATCTCAAATAACCGAGTCCCACAATCCTCGGCGGAAGTCCCGCAGTCCTTCCTATAACAAATCAACTGAGTCCCGCAGTCCTCAGCCGGGAGTCCCGCAGTCCTCCCTATCATATCACAATCACAAGGTGACTACCATCTGGCCGTACCAATACCTGTCACGTGACAATCTAGATGTCTAAATGATATTACCACTGTTTATTATTATCTTTTATTCCACTATCCAACAGTAATTCATCATACTCACTTTCCCGAGCAGGCTCTCAGCCTCACAGCTCTTCTGGGAATCCAACGTCACAATACTAGGTCACTGCCATTGACCGATCAAATACCACATATCTCATACCGATCAAATACCACATATCTCATACGAACAACACAATAATCATATCAACATCACAAAGCACAACAGCTAATCCACA
The DNA here is from genome assembly GCA_028386065.3 of Turnera subulata. Lineage (NCBI taxonomy): Eukaryota > Viridiplantae > Streptophyta > Magnoliopsida > Malpighiales > Passifloraceae > Turnera > Turnera subulata. The sequence goes on from JAKUCV010004384.1 coordinate 13,936, forward strand.
GTAGTCATCAAGCATATAACAATAATCACAACAGTAGCCAGCAATAACATGACAGGTACGCAAGATAACATATAAACTATAAACAAACAAACAACCGGGGTATCACGGGCAGCATACGGAAGTTTATAAGTTTATATCCTCACCTGATGTGTCTCTGATACCAGCACGTAATCCATATGACTTTATCTGTCCCTATATCAGTAAACACATACAATAACATATAATGCACATCGAAGAATGCAATGCATGAGATTAATTTATTATTCTGCGTATCCACAACTAACATCGTTATCGTCGTTCCAGAACCGTTTCCATTATTTGTTTCCTTTATGGAGGTAAAATAATTATAGCCATGAAATACTTGTAGTCTATACTTTGATATAAAATAACAACATTTCGTAAAATAGCCGCTCCCGAGAAAATAGCAATAAATGTATATACCTTTAGTAATCAAAGATTCTTAAATAGTGAAAACGTCAAATACGTCAAAAAGGCATTTAATATTATCTCTGATAATACATTCGTCATATGGAAAATATTTCTAGTAGTAAGAAATTAGCGTAGTCGATATACGGCATAAAGTAATTTTAATGTATGTATAATAGTCTCATAAATACATAATGAAATCCAAAAATAATATTATTGTTCCGTAATTTAAATCCACTTATTTTTATAATACTTCTATGTGTATAGGTATGTATATAAAATTATATTCGGTATTTAAAGACCAAGTTATAGCCCGACATTACTTCAGACAATGAAAATAATTGTAATACAATAGGTACAAGAATAGAATTGATATGTAAAATAAGTAATGGGTCTATTATTATTTTTGCCCAAAGAAATAAAAATAAGCATTATAGAAGTATACCCATATATATATGACCCTTATAATATTAACCAACTAAAACGTAATTAAAGAAATTACCGAAATTAGGCTCGGTAGGCCTTCACGAGCGTTTAGCCCACGGAGGATAATTCTGTTAACATTATAATTTGAAAATTTAAAAAAACATAATTAAAATAAATAACATCGTGGGTCTTTCATTAATTAGCCCAAATAAAATTAGAAAACTGAAAATTAAATATAATGGACCTTTCTAACAGCCCAATTAGGTTAATAAAATTAAAAGTTTGATTAAATGAATAAAAGCATAATTAAAAATAATACAAGGTATAAATTAAAATCGTACGTAAAAATTAAATTATTTGTTCGTTTAATTAACGTATGTCCGGGTCCATTAATATTATCCGAGGTCCGTTATTCAGTCCGTCAAAAGCATACGTGTCACGGGAACATGGGCCTCTGCACGTTCGGCCCGTTTCCGAGTTCGTTGTGCAACCGAGCCCAAACCCGCGCCAAGGTGTAATATGAGTCCAAGGAATTACCCAAAGGTCAGTTTCCGGGCTAGCCGGGAAATTCTCGAGATGCCGGAAACTCGCCGGATTCCGGCCAAGTTACTGTTCACGGCAGGATCAAAACACCCAATGTCCACTGTTTACTGCTCGTCACCCAGCAAATCGTCAAAACCCCCGCAGAATCACCACCGAGCCCAACACTAACACCATCATCATCCCCCACGGCAGCCCTCCTGTGCCCGGAAAACTACCAAATCACCATATCCAGAGTCCAAAGAACACCACCCCAAAGCCATAACAGCAACACCGACCATCAATCGAATCAAACAACACCCCAAACACAGACCCACAAACAAACACCCGATTCAACATCACAGTACCCAAACGGTAACAGCAAGGCCCGATTAGCAACATCCCCAACAATTAAAGAAAAGGCAAAGGAAAGGAAGGGGAGTGCGGCCAAAGACTCACTCAGTCTTGGCTTCGTCGGCAGCGGGTCGCAGATCGGAGGCGGCATGAGCAGCGGTGGCACACGTTGCAAAGAGGGAGGTCGGCGGCGCGACTGGTGGAAGGAGAGAGACGGCGGCGACTGGCAGAGGAGAGGGAGGGGAGATCGTCTCCTGGCACGATGGAGGCTAGAGCGATGTCCCGGCGGTGATTTTGAGCTCGTCATGGCACCGGCGAACACGAGCACCAAGGGGAAGAGGACGGCGACGTTTGCGGTGCGAAGGGGAGCGGCGGCACCTCGGGAGAGGAAGAGCGATGTGAGGCGGCGGTTGATGGGAAGGAGAGGTGGCGGTGTGCTTGGGGAAGGCAGAGGAGAAAAAGGGGTCGACGAGGGGGGGAGGCAGGGAAAGGTATTGGAGAGAAAGAGAGTAAGGAGAAGTTGGGAGAGAGAGAGGTACTGATGGGCGTGTGTGTCTCCGGGAAGAAGAGAAGGAAAAGAGGAGCAAATGAAGAAGAAGACGAATAAAGAAAAGAAGAAAAGACGATAAGAAAAAGGGGAAAAAGAAAGGGAGAAAAGGATGGCTGTCGGGCAATAATTTTGCCCTACCGACAGTGAAACGACGTAGTTTCGGTCGTCCCAAGCTGCAGTCCACAATTACACCTAAACTTAACCTTTGTAATATAAATATGTATATACATAATTTAAGAAATATATTAACAATAATTAAATTCTTTTATGAAATTCTAAAATAGATTTGCAAAACTCATTTACCAGACGTAGTGAAAATGGAGGATAGATTTTCTTCCAAAATTGTGATTGGTGAATTTGCTGAAAGTTAGATAAATGAAAACTTAAATGAAAATTATCAAAGATTTTCATTGAAAATTTTATTTAATAGAATATTGGAGTATAGGTAATTAAATATCTTAACAAAATAATAATAATGATAAACAACAACAACAATAATAACAAAAATAATAATAATATTAATAGTTTTGAGAGTAGTAAAAATAATAGTAAAAATAATGAAAAATGACTCGGATTGGTAAAATTCTTGATTAACCACGATAAAGTTTTATTAACCACCGTAAAAGTTAAAATAAAACAGTAAAGTTATTAGAAATTTTACCCGGGTCGTTACATAAATTATAACACATGATAATATGATAAAGGGGATAAGGGCACTGCAAGTCCTGAACCTATACCCAATTTCTCACATAAGTCTTATAACTTGGAAAACACAAATTTGAGTCCTAAACCATTATTAGTAAGCTCACTGTTAGGAACAATAGACTTAAGCTAGAGGGGGGGTGAATAGCTTATGACCGAAAATTAAAAACTTTGCAGGAAATGAAGTGCGGAATTGAAAAATAGAAGGACACAAGAGATTTTTATACTGGTTCACACACACTCTACTAGTGTGGCTAATCCAGCCCTTCAAGTCTCACTTGAAGATTTCACTATCTACGTTAAGCT
>JAKUCV010004385.1:0-15573 GCA_028386065.3 Turnera subulata
ATTAGGTTTTGAATGATGATAATATAATTGTCACGTGGTAAGTAGTGGTACGACTCGATGGTTTAAGACTATTTTGTGGTGGCCATGACCTGGGTTACTTGTGATAAGCATGTCTATGCTTGGGATGTCTATCCCGTGATTATATTTGGGATGTCTATCCCTGGGTTCTTATTTTTGGGATGTCGATCCCTGGGCTCTCTTGGATTTGGTCTGGCACCCGAAATTGAGAACCAGGTCTGACCCCTAGCTTATCCGTGACGAGACCCAGAAAGATAAAATTGGAAAATTGGATTTTTATTTGAGTCTTTTTGGTCTTGGACTGGTTTTGGGTCTTGTCTTTTGGATTGGTGTGTTTTGGCTGTTAAGCCTATTTTCGACTTTGAGTAATTTATAGTGTTGCATATTGATCGTCTATCCTTAGTTGTGAGCACTTCGGACTCACCCCTCACCTGCGGGCTTTCATCCCTTAGGATGAGTTATTTGTGGTACAGGTTTGTTGCATTCCAGACAGGCTGCGGCGTTATCCCTTGGATAGGACTTGGATCCATAGTTGCATCAGTGTCGCATACAGTGTCTTTGTGAGTTATTAAGTCTTCCGCTGTGCATTATATTGCTATTGTTGGTCTGGAGGGCCAGATTTCTGATGTTTTTATTTTGGGCTGTTGAGCCCGAGTTTCTGTTATATACACTGTATGCTGGGCTTGGTTTGGTTGGGTCGTCACAGTTCCGGCACGTGTTTACTATGTACTGTAAATACGGGTCGGGGCGTTTCAATATTAGCTTTAGATGGATAAACTTTACAACTGATAAGATAATATTGTTATTCAAAACTAACCTTTTATCATTTTTTTTATCGTGTATCTCTTCACAAATTTCTTCTCCATCATCTCTCTTTAAATACAGATACATATAGGACTCTATCTATGTATGTGAAATTATAGTCTTTGTCTGTGATACAGTTTTTCTATTCATTCATTCTCTTTTACTCCTTCACTATTTTGTTTCTATTTGCACTACATAAGGTCTAGATACAGTTTGTGTGTGATACAGTTTCTCTATCATTCACTCATTCTCTCTTATTCTTCTTTTATTTTGTTTTTATTTACATATGTGGTATAGTATTAAAGTTACTTTGTCATCTTTAATTAAGCGTCCTGTTTATTTTTATATTCTTTTCATTTTTCCAATCTATTTTAATTATTTTTTTATTTGTGTAGGAAAATAATCCCGTGAAACCCACGGGAAGTGAGCTAGTTTTTGTTTAATAGTTGTATATCTTCTTGATTAGAGATGATGGATCTGTTAATTTCACTTGTCAATATATAATTTGCTCAAATTGACCAGTTATATTTTAGCAATTTGGTAAGAGGAGGTCTATCTATTAATTTTTTCAGATTGACCTATAATATTTTAGAGGCCGATCCTTAAAATTTATAAAGTTGACCTATTATAATAAGGCATAATGCCTAAAATAGGACCTCAGTTAACTCGAAAACTGCAGTTTGGGTATCAAGTTACAAAAAGTTCAATTTCTCCTCCAAGCTACCACATTTACTTCGACTTGGGTACTCATTTATCCAAATCCATTTCAAGTTGCCCAAAGTCAAAATTGGGCCACTGTTCACTCAATTTGGCGTGTGCTGGAGGCTGATGTGGACACGTCACGTGGCTACCCACCCCTGGGTGGCTCCCTTAACTGAGATGGACCAGTGAAAAGATGATATGTGGCATGCGGGGTCTCAAATTAAAAAATAATTTAAAATATTAGATGAATATTTTTATTATTAAAAAAATTAAAGCAAATCATTTTATTTCATTAATTTAATACTCAAATAAATAAAAAAACTAAATAAATTATTATATTAATTAATCTAACCAATCATATTATTTTATTGTAATTAATTTAATATCCAAGTAAACTAATAAATTTGACTGAAAATATTATTTATCTCCAAATTTTTTAAATATATTCAACAATATTTTTGGTAACTTATTTTCAATTTTTTTAACATAATTGTATTAAAAAAATTAGAGTAAAATGATTTTGTACAGCTACTATAACTTAATTCCTACTCTTTTTTACTAAAAAAAATCTGGGCAATTTTGGGGGGAAGAAGATGAACTCCGACGACTCCTCCCTCCCCACCACCGTCCCTTCCTCCTCCATCGTCACTTTCAAAACCACCGTCCCTTCCTTTTAATAAATGAATCCTTACTCGTTTAAACCATCTCAATTAGAACCCGAACCACTATGCCGGAGCATGGATCCACGCAGTGTCGTCCTCGATAGCCACACCTCGTGTCAACACAACCACAAAAAGAGGAGGGACTGCCGAGGACCACTGCCACGTTGACTGCTAGAGCTTCGTCCTCGAGTTCTCCGCACAGGGCTAGGCCGCGAGGAACCTCGTGTTCATCTCGCTCTGTGCTCTCTGAGTCTCTCCCTTCATCCTTGTAGCTGCATCTGGACGACGGAGATCGGCTAATGAGTGGATGGAAGCAAGAACGAGAGAGGGTGGCGGTTACGGGCTCAGAGATTATCAGATCTGTGAAAGCTTTTTGTGAACACGAAGATAACCATCTTTGGTTAAAACTGACAGAGAGGATATTGAAGGAGATAACAATAGAAGAGAGAGGAGAGCAGCGGAGGGCGGCGATGGCATGGCCTGGGGCTACGGCTGCGGCTGGCGGCGGAGGGCGAGGTCGAACTCTTCACAGCGAACACTACACAGCGGGAGAAGGGGACAGATCTGGGCAGAGAATAGGAGGCGGATCGTTGCGGTGGCGGTGAGGAAGACCAGAACTACGATGTGGGGCGGCGACTTGTTCTTCTCCTCTGTGGTGTCGATCTCGAGGGGAAGAGGAGATGAGGCGATGGGAGGATTTGGGAGAGGAAAATGAAATCGAGGGATAGGGGATAAGCGGTATGACCTTATCCTCTCTGGTGAGAAGCGGTGAGAAAAAGGAAAAAAAATCTGAAGGAAGAAAGAAAAATTAATTGTGTTAAATATTTGGAAACATGTTATAAAAAAAATGTTGAATGAACATGGTAGATTATTGGACAATATTTTTAAAAGTAATTTTTTTATTTTTTTATTTTAAAAAATATGGCAAATGAATATTGTAACAGCCCGAGTAAAAATTTGGATTTTTACTGGGATTGTAAAAGTCTTTTTACAGTGGTTTACCGAATGAATTAATCTTGGGTAATTAATTCAAGGTAAATCGAGCGTCGTTTTTCGTAACCGAGTCTTTTCCCGCGCTCGAGATTTTTCCGTGGATTTTTCGGACCTAAGTTGGTATTTTTCGGGTCCCGGAATCCTCAGAAAAATCACACCGGAAAATAACTAAGGGGGTATCAGTTATTTTCTGATCCGGACCGGACTCGCTCCATAATGCAGACAAGCTGCATTATTGAACGTTCACAGGTTGTACAGTATTTTCATCTTTATAAATCAGAAGCAGGAGAGGAGAAGGGGAGGAAGAGAAGAAGGGAAGAAGGAGGAAAAAAAAAAGAGAGGGAGAGAAAAAGAAAAGAAAAGAGGAAAAAAAAAGAAAGAAAAAGAAAAAAATACAAAAAAAAACAGAAAATAGAAAAAACTAAGAGAAGAAAAAAAAAAGAAGAAACCAATCAGAAAATAGAGAAAAGAAAAGAAAATGAAAGAAAAAGAAAAGAAAAAAAAAAGAAAAAAAAGAAAATAGAAAAAAAGAAAAAAAAAGAAAGAAAGAAGATGAAGAGTGCGGTCACCTTCGGGTTCCGCCGGTTACTGTTCTCCTCAAAGAGCTCCGGTCAGCCGTGCACGACACCGACCCCAGCAGCACGCTCGCTGTGCCGTCGCGAGCTCAGCCCCGCTGCCCCCGTCGCCTTCCGCCGCTCGACGCGTCGTCAGTGGCCGTTGACCTGCGGCGAAACCCGTGGATCTTGCTCCCTGCGCCGCTGACGACGACACCGTCAGCCTTCCGCCTCCTTTCCGCCGCCCATGGAGTCGTCTCGATGTCGTTGACTCCGCGCTAGCCTTCCCTCGCGTTGTCGCACCGCCGACCACCGCTGCTAGGTGAGGACCCGTTTGTGCTGGTCGGGTTGCGTTCCGGGTCGCGCCTGGGTTGGGTCCTGGGCAGTCCGGATTCTGTTTCTTTTTTATAAAAAAATATATATGTATATATATATATATATATATATGTATATGTATATAACTAATTTCTGGAAAAAAAAGGTAAATATTATTTTAGAAAATTATATGTAATATTCTGGGTTTGGGGTTTTGAAAATATATATATACTTTGATTCTTGAAAATTAAGATAATTATATGTTGTTTTAGAAAATTAATATTATGTTTATCTAGGAAAATATATATATTAAGATTATATTTTCTGAAATGTTATTATATTTCTGGAGAATTATGGGAATACTTTTGGAATATATAGTATACATAATTAATATTTCTAAAAATAAATTATTATGTTGATATATAGTGGTTTGGAAATGTATTTTGTCGGATTAATGTCACATTTCATCCCTGTGTTGCCCCCTCATATTGAAATTCGTCCTTGTGTTGAGCTTTGATTGGTTTTGATCCCTCAGTTGGTCAATTTTTTAAGGTTTTAGTCCCTTTTACCGATTTTACCCATAAATTCAGGACTTTACTATTCAAACCAGTTTACCAACTCAAAATTCGACCCAACTAACCGACCCAACCCGGAACCCCATTAAAAAATCTCCAATAAATATATAACTCTACCTCCAAATATCAAAATTTTATAAATCATTTTAAAAAAGTACAAAAATATTTTTAAAATATTTTTTAAAATAAAAAATCATAAAGTAAATTATCTTTTAGTTTAAAAATTTTTGAAAATATAATTTTTTCTAGACAAGTAAAGAAAAAGCTTACCACTCTAAGTCGACTATGCCTTTTTGACTACTACTATAAGAGGACTTGTGTGGAGAAGAAAGGAGGGAAAAAAGAAAAAAGAACAAAAGTAGAGAAAAAAATTTAAATTTGCGAATTTTTAAATTAAAAAATAAAAAGAGAAAAGAAAAAACATGTGGAGAAGAAAGGTTTAAATTTTAAATTTTTAAAATAATTTGATTTATGATTTTTTAATTTTTTAAAATTTTTAAAAAATAATTTGTATTTTTTTATGTTTTTAAAATTTTTGATGTTGGGAGGTAGTGTTTTTTGTTTATTGGAGATTTTTGAATAAGGTTCCGGGTTGGGTCGAATTTAGGGGTAAAATCGGTAAAAAGGACTAAAACCTTAAAAAATTGACCAACTGAAGGATCAAAACCAATCAAAACTCAACACAAGGGCGAATTTCAATTTGAGGAGGCAACACAGGGACGAAATGTGATATTAATCCGTATTTTGTCTTTAGAAAATATATATATGTATATTTATAAATTCGTATTTATTTTCAGAAAATAAGTTTGTAAGATTAATTTTTCTGGAAATATGGTTTTCTAAAGATAATAATAATTGGTAATTATATTTTGACAAGTAATATATTTTATGGAAATAATTTTGGGAAAAATACATATATATGACATAGTTTCCAGAAAAATTATGTTGTATATTAATTTGGGAAAAGTGTATTATTTTATGAAATATTTTGATTTAATAGCTTTGGAAATATATTTTTGTAACCTTATATACATACGAAATATTTTCGATAAAAGGATAATTTTATGATATATAATCGAGATGTTTTACCGATGAGTTTGATTTACAGATTATGGCATCATGGCATACCTATTATGTGCATCTTATGTGAGCATATGTGTTTTTTTTTATATAGGTTTGATATCGGGCAGTTCCCCGAGGAGTCGGCTTTGGACCGGTCATTGTCTTCAGAGTTGAGTAATCGGCTAAGGTGAGGATGGATTTCCTTCAATATGTGCCTATATTACTTGGTTGTTGTGTTGATGATTGTTGCACTGTTGATTGTTGCATTTGTTGTGGATTGATTCGGGATGTTTATCCCAGTATCTTGATTGAGTTTTGGGATGTTTATCCCCATGATCTGATTTTTGGAGGTATATCGTGCATTGAGTTTTTGGATGTTTATCCCTGTGTCTTTTTGGTATAACGAATTGAAACGCCCCGACCCGTATTTACCGTACACAGTAAACACGTGCCAGAACTTTTCTTATTACAGTAACAGACAGTACATACAATATAAAATACAATACAAGCAAACTCAAATACAACATCCGTCACCCGATCCCAGGGACCATTATTCAAACCACAACAGCAGTAGCAGAAACATATAATACATGATACAGCAACATATAAAATATCAGCAACATAAATTAATCAGCAGCGAAAGACTTAGAATGAGATGCAGCGGAGGTATGGATCCGGGGACTGGTGGAGCAGAAACAGCAGCTGGCCGAACCACGTACCTGTACTACGAGCAGAAAAATACCAACTCTGGTCCGTAAAATCCGTAGAAAAATCTACAACGTGGGGTAAGGGTCGGTTTCGGAATTTGATGCATAATTTACCCTGAAATAATTACCCAAGATTAATTTCATAAGGTAAATTACTGTACAAAGCTTTTTACAGTCCCGGTAAAAACATAAATTTTACCCAGGCCGTTACAGTCTACCCCCCTTAAAAGAATTTCGTCCTCGAAATTCATTTCTACTCTGTGAAGAGATGCGGATACTGGGACCGCATGTGTTCTTCAACTTCCCAAGTAGACTCGTTAGCGGAATGCTTACTCCACTTGACCTTAACCATAGGAATGGTATGGTTCCGCAACTGCCGAACTTCTCGAGCAAGAATCTGTTCCGGCACTTCTGTGTAGGTGAGGTCCTCTACTACCTCAACATCCACTGAGGCCACAATATGGCTAGGGTCCGATCGATATCTCCTCAGCATAGAGACATGGAACACGTCATGAATACGTGATAGCTCATCAGGTAAAGATAACCTGTAGGCTAGTGGTCCAATTCTCTCCACGATCTCATAAGGTCCGATGCATCACATATGGCATCATATGACCTTCTTCCAGGATCTGACTACGCAGATTACTGACATTGGGTACACATACCCGTTTCCCAATCATCAGTGCTCCATCATCAGCTATACGAAACTTATCTCCTTTTCCACTCCTTACTCCTTCCTTAAGCTTGACCAGGTCGGGATCTCCATCTTATAACTCCACTATCCATCCTCTCAGATTAGACTTGACACTCATGTGTGCCAGTAAAGCTCCTATATCATCAACTGTCAAACCAACTCTCATCTTCCTTAACTCGATAAGTGAGAACATCGAGTAACTAGTGGGAGCATCTTCTGGTTGTCTCCGGCTTAAGGCATCAGCTACCACATTAGCCTTTCCTGGGTGATACTCGATAGTACAGTCATAATCATTAAGTAACTCAACCCAACGTCTCTGTCGTAAGTTAAGCTCCTTCTGAGTCATGATGTACTTAAGACTCTTGTGGTCAGTGAAAATCCGACACTTCTCTCCAAATAAATAGTGTCTCCAAATCTTCAGAGCCAAGATCATAGCTGCCATCTCAAGATTATGTGTCGGATAATTCTTCTCGTGAGTCCTCAATTGCCTAGAGGCATAGGCAATCACCCGTCCTTCTTGCATCAGCACGGCTCCTAAACCAAGTCCCGATGCATCACAAAACAACACGTACTCAACACCAGGCTTCGGTACTGTCAGAACCGGCGCTGTGGTCAGCTTCCTCTTAAGCTCCTCAAAACTCTGCTGACATTCCGGGCTCCAAATAAATGCCTGTTCTTTCCTTAATAGCTTGGTCATGGGACTGGCTATTAAGGAAAAACCTTCAATAAACCTCCGATAATATCCTACAAGTCCAAGGAAACTTCGGACTTCGGATACATTCTTATGTGGTTCCCATTCCAACACGGCCTTCACTTTGGCAGGGTCAACCTTTATTCCATCCCCGCCAACCACATGTCCAAGGAAAGAAACTTCTCCAAGCCAAAATTCACACTTGCTGAATTTGGCATACAACTGCTTCTCCCATAACCTCTGTAACACTATCCTCAAATGCTCTTTATGTTCCTCCTTGCTCTTGGAGTAAATGAGGATATCATCGATGAAGACCACAACAAACTTATCCAAAAACTCATTCAAGACCAAGTGCATCAAGCACATGAACACTGCTAGTGCATTGGTTAATCCGAATGGTACAACTGTGAACTCGAAATGACCATACCGTGTGCGAAAGGCAGTTTTCAATATGTCCTTCTCAGCAATATTGATCTGGTCATACCCAGACCAAAGATCAATTTTGGAAAACACGGTGGCTCCTTGCAACTGGTCAAACAAATCATCAATCCTAGGCAACGGGTACTTGTTCTTAATTGTCACCTTGTTCAGCTGGCGGTAGTCTACACACATCCGCAAGCTTCCATCCTTCTTCTTGACAAACAGAACTGGTGCACCCCATGGTGAGGTACTGGGTCTGATGAAACCCTTTTCTAACAGCTCATCCAACTGCTTCTTCCGCTCCTAAAGCTCTGTTGGTGCCATCCTGTATAGAGCCATCGATATGGGCGTGACTCTTGGCATCAGGTCGATGGTATACTCAACCTCTCTGTCAGGTGGCAAACCTGGCAAATCATCTGGGAAGACATCAAGGAACTCCTTCACTACTGATATATCTCCCGGGGTAGGATCCCATACATCTTCACTTGTGATGTGGTTCAACAAAACATCTGGCCCATGCGACTTCACTCCAGAATCCTGCATAGCAGATATGCTACATGTGGCAGCAGCTCTCCTGATACCGGTTACCAAAACTTGTCGTCCATTATCGGAAGTCAGCAGCACTTCCTTAGTCCGACAGTTCACCAGGGCATTATATCTCGACAACCAATCCATCCCTAGGATTATGTCGAATCCCCCCATGTTCATTACAACTAAACGAGCTAAGAAAATCTCATCATCATAAGAAAGGAGAACATCCTTGCACACTTGTGTTAATCTCACCACTATGCCCGCGGGTAATCTAACCCTCAATAGACTTGATAAACTCTCTTCCTTACAGCTATGTTGTATGGAAAAACTCTGAGCAATAAAAGAATGTGTGGCACCAGGATCAATCAAAGTGTATGCAATACTACCGAAAGCTGTAAAGGTACCTACAATAACATCAGCATTCTCGGGATCATCCTCAGCCGTGATCACAAATGCCCTCGGAGCGGCTGCACTCTGGTTTATAACTGACTGTGTCCGAGTAGGAGCAGCTCCTCATCCACAGCTTCGACCAACTCCAGAACCACTGGGTACACTGGCCACTGATGCTTGTATAGTTTGAGCAGGAACAGAAACTCCGGATCTTCCCAACCTAGGACACGAACTCCGATAGTGCCCAACTTCGTTGCACTCAAAGCATCTCACCTTAGACAGAGGAGGTCTAGGGCGAGTGTCTCCGGATGAAGTCCCTCCAGACTGGGTCCATGAACTCCCACGGTTGTTGTTGTAGCCTCGACCCTAGGACACAGGCATGGATTGGGTCTGTCCATACCCTGACCTGTTATCGGCATTCTGGAACCTCTTGTTCTGATTCCCAGCATTCTGTGCAAATTTCCTCTTCCGGACTTCTTCCATCTCTCTCTCGTTCCCGATCCAGATAACTTCTGCTCGAAGAGCAACTACAAGCATATCCTGGTAAGTCTCATAAACTTTGCATCCCATGACTGTCTGGATGCAGGATCGCAAACCATCCCAGAAACGCTTGCATCTAGCCTCTGGTGTGGACACGTACTCTGCTGCATAGATGGACAAACGATCAAACTGGATCTCATACTCGTTCACCGACTATCCAATTTGCTGTCGCGGACTGAGAAATTCTCGCTTGAGCTGGTCCTGGTAAACATCTGTGACAAACTTCCTCCAGAACATCTCTGTAAACTGTGCCCAGGGCATGGTGACTGGTTTCGCCATGTCACGTGTTGCCGAATCCCACCAATCCACAGCAACATTGTGGAACATGGATGCAACATACCTTGCCCACCTGTCATCTGTGCATCTCAGCTTCAACATCACTCGGTGAGCTTGACGGAGCCATTCGTCAGCTGGCTGTGGGTTAGTAACCCTTGTAAAGGCATCAAGACCTAGCTTGGACAACTTGGTGTAAACAGGGTCCTCAACATGTCCTTGGTTCTCCTGTTCACGGGCTTCCCTGGCCTCTAAACGAGCATCCCTAGCTTTCTGACGCTGCAGAATCTGCGCCATGGTATGCATGATCTGTGTTGTGTCGCCCGATACTACCGCGGGTACTTGTCCACCCACGACCGGTTGCGGCTGATCGACCGATACTTGATCATCTTCCAAGCACTGCTCAGCATGCTGGTTTCCTCATACCGGATCAATTCGTACCTATATGAGAATATATGCATGCGTGTTATGCCAAGAGAATGACCAGACTATGCACATATAGGCAACAACAAACACATTATAACCCTAAGGACCTACTGCCTGCTCCGCTACCAAAATGAAGCGCCCCGACCCGTATTTACCGTACACAGTAAACACGTGCCAGAAATGTTTTTATTACAGTAGCAGACAGTACATACAATATAAAATACAATACAAGCAAACTCAAATACAACATCCGTCACCCGATCCCGGGGACCATTATTCAAACCACAACAGCAGTAGCAGAAACATATAATACATGATACAGCAACATATAAAATATCAGCAACATAAATTAATCAGCAGCGAAAGACTTAGAATGAGATGCAGCGGAGGTATGGATCCGGGGACTGGTGGAGCAGAAACAGCAGCTGGCCGAACCACGTACCTGTACTACGAGCAACTCATCCTACGGGAAGAAACCCCGCAGGCGAGGGGTGAGTCCGAAGTGCTCACCGACGAAGGATAAACAGTAATATGCAGGCAAACACAATACTTTCGAAGTAAAATTCCAGCAAAAGATACAACAGAGAAACATCCAGAAAAATAACTGAGCCAAGACCAAAAGAATATTTATTATTACCAAGTTTATCTTTCGGGGTCCTGTCACTGGACAAGCTAGGTCGTACCTGGTTATTAACATGTTTCGGGTGCTAGATCAATCCAAGAGAACCCAGGGATCGACATCCCAAAAATAATCGCGGGATAGACATCCCAAGCATAGACATGCTTATCACAAGTAACCCAGATCATAGCCACCACAAAACAGTCTCTAACCATGTAGTCGTACCACTACTTTTTTAGTGACAAATAAGTCGTCAGCACAACTTCCAATTATTCAATTATCTCATCATATCAGTAAATCCACAATCAACAATTCAACAACAAAAGCAATAATACCACAAACAAACTCAATTGGCTCAGCAGTTCAATCAGGCAAAATAATCATAGAAAAACAAACACAGTATCATGTGCAACATATCAAAGGTTATCCATCCTCACCTTAGCCGATTTCCCTACTCCTGAAAGTCCTCAAATTGTCACGGCTCCGGTTCCTCGGGATACTATTCGTTATCGGCTCCGGTTCCTCGGGATACTATTCGTTATCGGCTCCTATATAACAAATAATAACACATACTCACATAAGATGCACATAAATGCAAATGATGCTATACCGTAAAATAAAACCTAAACTGGTTCGTTTACGTCCCGGTGAAACCCTGTTACCATCATCATTCACTATTTATTATTCATGTGTCAAAATACCATACTATATTTATACCCGGTTATTATTCCGGTATTTACTTTAGTAATACCCTTTCCCAAATAATTAATATTACCATTTATTTTCTTTTCCAAAAATATAATTACTATTCCCTGAGAATATAACGTATGCTTATACTCCCAAAATAATTTTATAGTACATGTATTCTTTCCTAAAGTATTTACTATATAGCAGTTTAACAAAAGATATAATAATTCATATTTTAATTTCCTTAGTTTCTTGAACATGATAATTACTCTATTTATTTTCACAGAATACTATGTGTTTATTATTATTTTTTTTCAGAAATTACATATTCCATATACCCTTCCCAAATATTTTCTCAAAGTAGTTTTTATACACCATTTATATATACTTTCTCTAAATTATATCTCCAGAATATTATTTTCTCCAAATTATTCCTCAAAATATTATTTCCACAAATTTCTTTTATTTTCCTGGAATTATTATTTTTCCATATTATTTTTTTCAGATTTATTCCTCTCTTTTTTTTTTTAATTTCGGACTGGGCCAAATAGTGCCAGCCCAGACCATGCACAGTGCCAAGCCTAGGCCCAACCAGGAGCCCAGACTCAGGCCCACGCGCAGGCCTAGAACCGGACCCAACAGCCCAGCCCAAACCCAACTCCACTCAGCCCACACACACAATCCACATACCCAGCCCACGACCCACTCCTACCCCTAACCAGGTCAACCGCGACCCGCGACCCACATCTGGGTCGTCTTCAACCCAAGGCTCACCTTGGCAGAACGGCGGCGCGGCACGGGATGGCGAGGCAAGGCGACGGGTCCAGAAGGTGGCGGCACGACGAGATGGAGGCGGCTGCAGGAGAGGCGTGCGACGGTGGTCTGCTGGTGACGGGTCTGACGGCGCGAAGGAGGAGGTGCGGGCGGCCTGCTCGTCGTCGGGTCCGTCCACTAGTCTCCACGGAACGGCGGCTTGGCTAGCAGCGACAGCGAACGGCAACGCAGGAAAAGGAAGAGGAGGCAACGACTGGTGCAAATGGTG
The DNA here is from genome assembly GCA_028386065.3 of Turnera subulata. Taxonomy (NCBI): domain Eukaryota; kingdom Viridiplantae; phylum Streptophyta; class Magnoliopsida; order Malpighiales; family Passifloraceae; genus Turnera; species Turnera subulata. The sequence goes on from JAKUCV010004385.1 coordinate 12,706, forward strand.
ATGGTGTCGGCTGCACGTGATGGTGGTGGTGTGTGTTTGCTTTCCTTTTTCTTTTTTTTTTTTTAGTAAAGGAAATATTGTGGTGCAATGTAACCTGGAAAGGAAATTTTGGTGCAGAAGAGTATTGGTAAGACGAAAGTTAGGTGACTGGTTTTGCTTGCAGAAGGCAAAAGCAGCGTGAGGTTTATGGTTGCAGCAACTGGAAAGGCACAAAACATGGAAGCTACCAGGAAGTGTCAAAGGAGGCTTCAGGCAAAAAAAAGGTAAGGTGTAAAGAAGAAGAAATTAATTCCTTACTGGGGAAGGAGAAGATTGTCGGGTGAAGCTTCTTGGTAAAGAGGAAGCTTCACGTGGCAGAGGAAAATGTGGTGCAAGTTGTTAGAACAATAGACCTACGCTAGAGGGGGGGTGAATAGCGTTTATCGGATTAAAACGAAATAAGCAGGAAATAAATGCGGAATTAAAGATTGAAGGACACAAGCAATTTATCCTAGTTCACACACACACTACTTGTGTGGCTAATCCAGTCCTTCAAGAGACTCTCTTGAAGATTCCACTATCTACGTTAAGCTTACGGGTGCTTAACAAACCGTTTACAACCTAGAGTTCTAGTCACAAGAAACTCTAATCTCCTCCTTGAAGATACCTTACTTCAAGACTTCTCACACAAGAAGATATACCCTCTTCCTATGAATCTCAACAAGGGAAATAACCTCCCTTAAGGTGTATAGCAATACAATCACTCAAACAAAGAACTCTCACAAGAGTAGATATGAGTTACAGAATTTAAGCTCTAAAAGGCAACTCTCAAATCCTCAATAGGATATTGGCTCAATTAGGATTTGTAATGTATGTATGAATGAATAGCATGAATGTAGAGAGTTGATTGGTTTGAATCAGAGCTGAAAATGCTCAATTTGTAGCTATGAAAAGTTATGGAGCTGTTTGAAAAGCACTCAAGAAAACAGCTTTAAACAAGACATAGTGGGTGCTAAAAAGTTGTCAGAATAACGGTCATAACATCGATGTTTAAAGGCTCAACATCGATGTTTTGTCCAGTAAATTTGAATTATTGGACTAACGGTAACTAAAACATCGATGTTTTCATACCCAACATCGATGTTATTTTGATTCTGTGAAAAATCCTTTAAAGCTTCATATGAAGAACATCGATGTTTTATAAACCAACATCGNCACATCGATGTTACAAATGGGAACATCGATGTTATGTCTTATTTTAAAGCAACGGTCATTAGAACATCGATGTTTGGGAAGCCAACATCGATGTTATTAGCCTACTGCCAATTTTGAAAGATTTTTTGAAGGCAGAACATCGATGTGGTAAAATATAACATCGATGTTATTGACTCAAAAAATAGTTTGATGTTTGAAATATGTTTATGTGATGCATGAGCAAACTTTATCTTATTTTGAGCCAATGTCCTAGAAGAGTTGAGTGTTATACCTTGTACAATTTATGAATCTAACTCTTCTTTCTTGGCTCTTCAATCTTGTGCTCATTCACTTTGATCCTTTGCTCTTGAATGGTTTCTTTTGCTTGAGGATTGGTTTGACTTAATTTCTTTTTGCTTCATCTTTGTCATGAACTGGAATTGGTTTGTCAATTATCAAAACCTCTAATGAACCATGAGTTCTAACAATTTCCCCCTTTTTTGATAATGACAAACAACTAGAAATATATGCCAATATTTATAACAATAATTCCCCCTATATTTTTCAAATAATGATTCCCATGATTCTCCCTATCTTGATGCATATACTTCTCTTCTTATCTTCCCCCTTTTGGCATTAGTAAAAAGAAATAATGAGAAAAAATAGGTGATGCTTTGTTCCCCCTATCTTGTTGCTTTGAGTAAGGGGAGTACCTGCAAAATAAAATTAGGGGAGCCTCCGACGCCCAAGTCAGTAATGTTCAAAAAGAGATATGTGAGGAATGCATGGATTACATTAATGTAGAGTCAAGTATGCCAAGTTCAGTTCAAATTCGAAAGTATGACTCTTTTTCTAAGGGTTTTGTGAAGATGTCAGCTAGTTGAGATTTTGTTTCAACGAATTCAATAGCTACATCTCCCTTGAGAACACGATCCCTAATGAAGTGATGCCTAATATCTATATGTTTTGTTCTAGGATGAAGAACAGGGTTCTTGGTCAAGCTTATGGCACTTGTGTTATCACATTTAAGAGGCACATGACTAAGGCTTAGACCATAATCTTTTAGTTGTTGTTTCATCCAAAGAATTTGTGCACAACAACTTCCAGCGGCAATGTATTCCGCTTCGGTGGTAGACAATGCAACACTAGCTTGTTTCTTACTAAACCATGAGACTAAAGAGCTACCTAGCAAATGGCATGTTCCACTAGTGCTTTTTCGATCTAATTTGCAGCCTGCAAAATCAGAGTCGGAATAACCTAAAAGATGATGTGTAGTGCCTTTTGGATACCATAAGCCAACATTTATTGTGCCTACAAGGTATTTCATTATTCGTTTTATAGCCTTAAGATGAGACTCTTTAGGACAAGATTGAAACCTTGCACATAAACAAACACTAAACATGATATCCGGCCTACTTGCTGTAAGGTAAAGAAGTGATCCGATCATACCTCGATATTTCTTAATGTCAACTTCAATACCTTTCTCATCTTTGTCTAAATGTATGGAAGTGCTCATTGGTGTGGCCATTTGCTTGGAGTTGTCCATTTCAAAGCGCTTGAGCAGCTCCTTGCAATATTTGGATTGGGAGATGAATGTTCCTTCCTTCATTTGTTTGACTTGTAAACCGAGGAAGAATGTCAACTCACCCATCATGGACAACTCAAACTCACTGGTCATCATGTTAGAGAATTCCT